>OZ018399.1:11921252-12214192 GCA_963969525.1 Ontholestes murinus | reverse complement strand
ATATACACACCTTGGGCTAATCACTAAAAGCTAAAGAAATGCAGAAATTATAGTACCATTCACCATTGGGATACAATTAATGGTTCTTTACAGTGACGGGGGCGATCCTATAAAGTAACAAGCTCATTTACACACACACACAAACACAAATTGTTTGTTTCTATTTAGTATAACAAATAAACATTTATGTAATCTTATACTGCAATTACTACTACATTAACAAACAATAAAGAAAAATTAATAAGTTCTTAGTTTTAACTATTTATAACAGTTTCTTTTTTGTAATTCAATTCCTACGCAGGAAATGTTCTTTAAATGAAAATACACTTCGTTGATTTCACACACAGGATTTATTACATGACTATAGTTTCAACCTTTAAAAGGCCATTATCAAACGTACAGTAAATTACAAACTTAACTTAGGCGGTATTTATACAAAAACAAGGCGGATTAAAAAGGATTAATAAATCCTGAGTGTGATATCAACGAAGTGTATTTTCATTTAAAGTTCCTGATTCAAGATGTATCACAAAGTGATGGCTTCAAGCATTAAACAGGAAATGTTCTTTCTCCGGTGAATGAATCCCCAGCAGATAAAACTCTTTGCTCTTTCAACAAACGTCTGGAAACTCTTAGTCGTTTAGCTTGCTCTAAAAATAAAACTAAATCAATATCAATATTTGTTTCTAGAAATAATTAATAAGCCTTACAAAATATTAATATGTTAATCAGAAATTGTCACAATCAAATGCACATATTATACATCTAATCCACCAAATCAATGACCGATTTGAAATTTAATGCTCCACGTTGGAATTATTTTAATGTAACACTTTTTGTGATCACAATTTGGAGGTATTATTTAAGCGGGGGGTAGCATGTTTGTTTCAAATTGGGCGCGAAGAACAAAATAATTGCTGAATAACAGACACTAAGAAACATATAAACATGTAGTAGCTGCTCAATAATATATGCACCTGAGGTTATATTAAAAAATTATCATATAATTAATTAATTCAGTTTAGTCACACAGGTCACTACTTAACTTGAGAGAATCGTAGGAATTTTTTATGGGTCCTCCCTTGGTGGCCAGTTCTTTGTAGCCTCTTCCCAGTTAGGCAGAATATATTTACATGAAAAAAGATAACAAATTTTAAAATATGAGTACAGAAAAGGAGAAATAAAAACATAGGAAAGGACGGATCAGGAGAGGACAAACAAATAAGGATAGGAGAAGACGGGAAAGGATAGGAAATAACCGAACATGAGAGGATAGAAAAGGAAAGGGCAGGATAGGACAGGAGAGGACCATTCCTGTCCTTACCAGTCCTCACACACAGCCGCTTAAGTGGCAATGAATTGATACGTGCCATTTATTATACAGATCGAAAAAGATTTAATTTTACTAGGAACAGTAATAATCTTCAAATTTGGTTGAAAACTTGTTAGAAACTTTCTTAACACGTTCCATGCCGTGTGGGGGCATATACGACCGCTGCTGCACTTTCCGTTCAGGAAATTTTAATTCTCATTGAAATAAGAAAGTAATAAAAGTTTTAACATATTGTTCATTTGTCCAGACAAGTCTCATTTATGTCTGCCATGTTTCAACAAGGTTCCCTGCAATATGCCTTTATAATTGTAAATAGATTTGTAAGTAATAATATTAAACATATTTGAAGTAAAATGCTTTATTTTTTATGCATTTGGACTTTATTAATGGAACTTGCAACTCGTCTGGTAGAGTAAACGTTCGACCTTGTGTTTGTTAAAATAATTCCTTCAAAATTAAACATATTATTTTGTTTCCTTTTTTCTGCTAATTACAGCTTTGTAGTATTGAAAAAATTTAAGGCATACGTCTTAAACGACTTTTTTCATCTTTAAAGTGTGGGACGTATACTCCCCACGCGGGCTGAACGGAAAATCTTCAAATATTGCCGTGGCACGGAATTTGTTAATATACTTGTACAATGAACATTAAAATTAAAACACATAACAAGAACTTTTGAAAGATCTAATAGCAAAACATACAACTTCTATATTGTAAAGAGCAAATGTATTGAAATAGAACAGTATCTCTATACATTTACCAAGGGTAAATCCTTATTGGTTTTACTGAATAAATTGTGGTTTCTTAAAGCCAATTAATCGATTAGACACTCTAGTTTCAAATTGATTGAAAAAGGTCATTCTGGGATATGCATGTGTAATAAAAAAGCATACATTAATATTTTTCATTTCAAACACTTACTCTATTACAAGTATTCAAGTTGGCACCATAGTGCTTACAAAGCCATGCATGCCTGAAAGACTTAAATATCCAGTTATACTTATTTTATTATTATTATTTAAATCTTCCATCCGAACTAAAAGATGTTTTTAAGCATGATACAACTTTAAATTGAAATAAAGCAAGCACATATTAAATAGAAAAAACACGAAAATATATTCGTAAAATCTACAACAAATGAGTCTTATTAAGACTACAAGAACAAATCACTTTTGAAACAACTACTTCTCTAGCTAATACTTCGACAGACATTGAATAATACAAAAGCAATTTGCGTGTTACAAAATAGCAAGGCTATCAAAGCAACACTAGTTTGAACGTATTTCTTTCTGTAAAATGAACTAAAAATGATTGAATGTACGTTAAAATAGTTTGTGAGTGACTATACAATGGTAATTTGGAAAAGGAAATGAATTTAGGTTGATGTAATTAAAAATAAATTAGCAAAAGCAATTAAATAATTCAATACTCAATTTTATAACCATCTGTAGACACGTGTTTCGATATTTCAATCTCTTCAGTACAGCTTTATTATAAAATTGATTTTAAACATAAATAAAAACGTTTACTAAAATATTTTCGTGTTTTTTCTATTTATTAGTGAATTATCTACAACGTAAAGGACTTATATATTTTATTATCAAGCACATATTGTTAAAAATTGTGGAGAATGCTGAAATGGGCAACATTTAATATATGATTTAAATTGAAAACCTTGCAAGTATAAATATAAACAATTATTATACGAATGTCATCAAATCGGTAAAAATAACAATATTGGCATCATCATTTATTCTCTACATAAAAGTCTAACTGTGTGCGCTGTATCTCAAAAACTGATAGATACAGAAATTTAATTGAACATAAGCTTATTTGACAATCTGAAGACAGTTTATTTGTTTACCTTAATCGTTTTATGTTTTTATCTGTTAATTTTTATTACAAAAATATTAAAGATAATAAAGAAATAAAAATGTTTTATTTGAAACTATTAAGTATTGTCATTTTTGGTCTATAATTATGAAATAATAATAGTTGCAATAGATTGTAAAGAATGTCGAATTTAAATTAAAAAGTCATAGTTTTGATATTTCAAACACCAGTATTTAAAAAAAAATTGCCTGTATAACTATAATTAACTATTATTCTATAAAATCGGAGAAAGTAAACTGATGGCCACATCACCTTTATTTTTATTTTAGTTCAGGGGCATAACTCTTGAGCTAATAGCCAATCATTTTTGAAATGGGAAGAATTAGTGACAAAATAAAATGTAGAAAACAAGGGCCTCATGACGGTATTGTAATATTCTAGTCTACTAGATTACAAATTGTTTTGAAAAATCTCCATCCTATATACCGGAGCGCACTATGGTCAATTGACATTAAATTAAATTATCAGATTCGTATCTGCTGGTCGTAAATTAGAGGCAAGTAAAAAATCAGAACAAAATTATGTTTTACCACCCCCTAGTAATCATGTATTGGATCTTGACTTGGCATACGTTCATATGGAGTCTTCTCCAACATGTAGTTCTGTAAAATTCCCTGGATATTTTCCTATTTTTATTTTTTTATTGCTAATTCCTCTTCAGTTATTTTTTCCATTCCTAGCATTCTTGGCTCCTGTTCTTCCTCTTATTGGGTGCTTTCCTTTTCATTATCATTTAACAGTTCTTCGAAGTATTCTCGCGCGTCGAGTCGCTGATTCTGAAAAAAAATATAAAAATCAATTATTCTCTCATGAAATATTAATTATTTTGATTACAATACCATTAGTAATGTTCAAATTTATTTATGTATATGTAATTATCAAAAATGTAATTCCCGCTTCGACTCGCAAATGCACAGCCTGTGTCAGGTCCCCGAACTAAGCCATTCGCGTAATAATTTTGTATAAAAAAATATAAAAATCAATTATTCTCTTCTTGCAAGTTCTTCCCACGATTACGCATTAGTTAATTAACGGGTTTATTTTATTAATTTCTATCCCCGTACCCTTCGTGCGTACGTGCCCTGACCTTAGCATTCCGCAGAGATTCCCACCCATTAGCCACATGAAGTGTAAACCACTTCTCCCGAAAATTACAATTTATCTTCATTTCTTCCAGCCACTTGTGCCCTACTTGAGTTTGTTTAGTCTGCACATTTTAAAAGTTATTTTCATTCGGTTATTTTGTATAAAAAATATAAAAATCAATTATTCTCTCATGAAATAATAATTATTTTGATTACACTACTGTGTAGTAATGTTTAAATTTATTTATGTATATGTAGTTATCAAAAATGTAATTTCCGTTTAAACTCGCAAATGCACAGCCTGTGGGAGCCGGGTGAACTAAAGTTGGCGTAATTATTTAGTATAAAAAAATATAAAAATCCATTAATTTTTCATGAAATATGAAGTATTTTGATTACACTACTGTGTAGTAATGTTCAAATTTATTTATGTATATGTAATTATCAAAAATGTAATTCCCTCTTAAACTCGCAAATGCACAACCCGCGGCCGTCAGGTGAACTAAAGTTCACGTAATTATTTAGTATAAAAAAATATAAAAATCCATTAATTTTTCATGAAATATTAAGTATTTTGATTACACTACTGTGTAATAATGTTCAAATTTATTTGTGTATATGTAATTATCAAAAATGTAATTCCCTTTTAAACTCGCAAATGCACAACCCGCGGCCGTCAGGTGAACTAAAGTTCACGTAATTATTTAGTATAAAAAAATCCATTAATTTTTCATGAAATATTAAGTATTTTGATTACACTACTGTGTAGTAATGTTCAAATTTATTTATGTATATGTAATTATCAAAAATGTAATTCCCTCTTAAACTCGCAAATGCACAACCCGCGGCCGTCAGGTGAACTAAAGTTCACGTAATTATTTGGTATAAAAAAATATAAAAATCCATTAATTTTTCATGAAATATTAAGTATTTTGATTACACTACTGTGTAATAATGTTCAAATTTATTTGTGTATATGTAATTGTCAAAAATGTAATTCCCTTTTAAACTCGCAAATACACAGCCCGTGGCAGTTGCATGATTAGTTCAAAAAATATATAAAAATCAATTATTCTCTCATGAAGTATTAAGTATTTTGATCACAGTACTATGTAGAAATGTTCAAATTTATTTATGTATATGTAATTATCAAAAATGTAATTCCCTCTTAAACTCGCAAATGCACAACCCGCGGCCGTCAGGTGAACTAAAGTTCACGTAATTATTTAGTATAAAAAAATAAAAAAATCCATTAATTTTTCATGAAATATTAAGTATTTTGATTACACTACTGTGTAGTAATGTTCAAATTTATTTATGTATATGTAATTATCAAAAATGTAATTCCCTCTTAAACTCGCAAATGCACAACCCGCGGCCGTCAGGTGAACTAAAGTTCACGTAATTATTTAGTATAAAAAAATATAAAAATCCATTAATTTTTCATGAAATATTAAGTATTTTGATTACACTACTGTGTAATAATGTTCAAATTTATTTGTGTATATGTAATTATCAAAAATGTAATTCCCTTTTAAACTCGCAAATGCACAACCCGCGGCCGTCAGGTGAACTAAAGTTCACGTAATTATTTAGTATAAAAAAATCCATTAATTTTTCATGAAATATTAAGTATTTTGATTACACTACTGTGTAGTAATGTTCAAATTTATTTATGTATATGTAATTATCAAAAATGTAATTCCCTCTTAAACTCGCAAATGCACAACCCGCGGCCGTCAGGTGAACTAAAGTTCACGTAATTATTTGGTATAAAAAAATATAAAAATCCATTAATTTTTCATGAAATATTAAGTATTTTGATTACACTACTGTGTAATAATGTTCAAATTTATTTGTGTATATGTAATTGTCAAAAATGTAATTCCCTTTTAAACTCGCAAATACACAGCCCGTGGCAGTTGCATGATTAGTTCAAAAAATATATAAAAATCAATTATTCTCTCATGAAGTATTAAGTATTTTGATCACAGTACTATGTAGAAATGTTCAAATTTATTTATGTATATGTAATTATCAAAAATGTAATTCCCTCTTAAACTCGCAAATGCACAACCCGCGGCCGTCAGGTGAACTAAAGTTCACGTAATTATTTAGTATAAAAAAATAAAAAAATCCATTAATTTTTCATGAAATATTAAGTATTTTGATTACACTACTGTGTAGTAATGTTCAAATTTATTTATGTATATGTAATTATCAAAAATGTAATTCCCTCTTAAACTCGCAAATGCACAACCCGCGGCCGTCAGGTGAACTAAAGTTCACGTAATTATTTAGTATAAAAAAATATAAAAATCCATTAATTTTTCATGAAATATTAAGTATTTTGATTACACTACTGTGTAATAATGTTCAAATTTATTTGTGTATATGTAATTATCAAAAATGTAATTCCCTTTTAAACTCGCAAATGCACAACCCGCGGCCGTCAGGTGAACTAAAGTTCACGTAATTATTTAGTATAAAAAAATAAAAAAATCCATTAATTTTTCATGAAATATTAAGTATTTTGATTACACTACTGTGTAGTAATGTTCAAATTTATTTATGTATATGTAATTATTAAAAATGTAATTCCCTTTTAAACTCGCAAATACACAGCCCGTGGCAGTTGCATGATTAGTTCAAAAAATATATAAAAATCAATTATTCTCTCATGAAGTATTAAGTATTTTGATTACAGTACTATGTAGAAATGTTCAAATTTATTTATGTATATGTAATTATCAAAAATGTAATTCCCTCTTAAACTCGCAAATGCACAACCCGCGGCCGTCAGGTGAACTAAAGTTCACGTAATTATTTAGTATAAAAAATATAAAAATCCATTAATTTTTCATGAAATATTAATATTACAATACTATGTAGTAATATTGAAATTTATTTTATGGGGGTTTTAAGTGGTAAAATTCCCTTAAAATAAATTAAATAATTATTTGCATAATACTGCACCTGTAAATCAATGGTTAGTTTACATAAAAATAACTTACCGCAGTGACTTTTAATTCCCTGTACCCTGGAATAATGTTTTCAGGAAGAAAATGCGCCTCACAAACGAAAAATTTGTACATTTCACCCATGGACATAATTTGTTAATTCAGCGGTTTTACTTGCTCCAACCATTTATCAAATACATCGGGATATCTTTTAGGAAATCGATGCCTTTTACTATGTACATCCGTACATTCCGGAACGCAGCACTTCATAAGACGTTTCGGCATGGCTATAATAATCAACTTCAATAACAATTTCACAGCGAATTTAACACAAACACTACACGTTCTGCTAATGATGCATAAAAGCCGACTGGAGCCGACACGTGGAGACCGACAGCGACTCCCCGTGCTAGTCAGATGAACTCGCAAGTTACGTACGAAAGGCCGAGCTTTCCTTACTATTATATTAGTGTACTGTGCTGCATGCTTGTTGAACACCAGGAAATTATAATAAAAATACTTCAAACCGCGGCAGTTAAACTACCGCATCAGAGGGGGCGCAGCTATTTCAACAATAGAAATTGTATACTTTAAATTAAATATCATTGTACAATACAATTAATTATAATTAATAATCAAACCATAGCTTTCTAATTATATCAGAATTACTTAATTGTGAATTTAAAAATTAAATTATTAAAAAAAGTAAAAGAATGTTTGATATACCATAAGCCATTTCTTAAAAAATTGAAATAGGTGAAGCCAACAAACTTATAATTTCATTAGACAGTTAACCAGTTAATGATCTAAATCACGTAAGGCTAGGGTTATATCACTAATGCGTTGTTACTTTATATATTTATATATTATTAAAAATGCTATTTACCTTGTGTGTGCTGTTGTTACTATAATTGGGAGAAAAAGAGTTCATTTAAATATTCTTCCATAGCTTTCTTTAGATATTACTGCCCACATTAGATAATATATCTTGTAAAACAATAATTGGATATTAATATTATTATTTAAATAGGCGAAACAATAGTCTACTCTTCAATAACATAAAGTAGATTATATCGAAGGTAATTAGGTTAATTGGGCAGTTTAAAAAATATTTAACATATTTGAAGTAAAATGAATAGCTTACTTTTCAAATTATTTTATTGAAATATCTAGAATCCATATAGAAATAATTTAACATTATAATACTATAGGGTACGGTTGACTTTCAGTAAAAAAAATAATTTAATATATCCATTTCTTCGTTGATTTTTTTCGCGCCACGTGAGTTTGAAGAACCAGCCGAGTGATTTGAATTCGATGGAGATTGACACCATCAGCACAATAAACATTACATCACAAGAGAGTGTCGGAAGAAAACTAAACAATTACTTTAAAATTGTCTGTAATAATGTAAAAACTGATACATTGTTACGATTCTTAAATCAGTAATATTTACAAGATTTCCAATTAAATTATTTACGTTTAGAAACCTTACATACTAAACACAATTCTAATAAAATATTGATGAACGTTTCTTAATATATAAACACTTTCTTTTTTATCAGACATAATCTATAATATATGTATATGCACAATTCATATATTTACAAAAAATAGTCAAAATACAAATATGTGTATTTGATAAGTAAAAAAAAAACGAGTCAAATTAAAGTAAAAATACAAAAATCACTGGACGTGAATTTCCACAAAAATGCAGTTCTGTTACAATAAATATCAAAATAGACATTTAATTGGCAATGAGTCAATCAAATTAATAAAATAAGTTGTTCGGATATTTGAGTATATCGTTTAGAGATAAATCACTTATATAAATATAAAATCAGATATATAGGCCGTTACGAAATACTTAAACTAACTAAGCTAGCAATGTCATTGCCAATCAAATATATCTGTAATTTTCTAAAACTAAGCTATTCCGGACCATAAATTGGAGTCTTAGTGCCCTTAGACATGTGTGACACAAACAAGAGTTTTTTTAAACACGTCCCATCAGCAAAAGCGAGGCACTCAAGAAGAGAAAATATACACCCACTCAAAATATACACAGGACACAATCTCCTGAATATTATATTGTACATATAGCGTAGGAACAACATTCTATATCAAAATTTACTAAACTTTACTTTTCAAGAAGCATATTGTTATATGGACTTGTTATAATTAAAGCTTTTCAGGTTGCACCGTATATATTCCCGTGAGCGGATCTATATTTTCTGTAGTCAGCCGACGGAGGGTTAAGTAACGTGTCCTTACGATGCAGTCACCTGATCTTGCGCTAATATCACAGAAGAGCACGGTTTTCTTTTTTACAAGAAATGGCTATGATCTCTCCGTACTATGTGTTGTGGATGTCAGAGTAGAGAGGGATCAGGTGACTGGTGTGGTCAGCATGCTGACGTCTCCTCACCACCTAAAGTGTATGCCACATTCTCCAACCTCTTTGCCAAGTGATGACGGTGACAAACCATATCATTTTCCAACGCATCAATTATCTATAAAATAAAAAAATACTTACAAAAAATCTTTAAACCAAATATTACAATGCATGGAAAAATTTAATGTTTCATTTAATTTCAAATGATTCAGTTAATATTACTATAACAATTTCCTCATAAAATTAAAGAATCATAAAGCTATTGGTCTTTATACAGATAATATATATTATAAACTTAAGTTTCTAAAACTTTACCTGATCCCTATATTTAGTAACGTAGATGTAAAGTTCCTTTAAAGCTGCCACTGTATCAAACTCATCAGCCTGCTGCGTAGACAGCAACTGCATAGCTGAGCACATTTCTTGATCAGCAATTGTGTTTTGTGTAGCGATTGTGTGATAAAACTGAGCAACCATATCCCTATATCTTGGTATGTCCTACAAAAGCAAACCAGTAAGCATATTTGAACAAATGCATTAAATCATACATTTACCTTGGCAAACAACAATTTATTCGATGGTGAATCCTTTCCTAATCGGTGCTCGGTTGTTGAACATGAGTCCATGAAAGTCTGTGCAATTACAGACAAACAAGAATCCAGTGTGGGTGTTTTGTTGATGTCAAAAATAAAATCTGGGTTCTTGATGAAGTTCACCCAAAACCTAAGTGGAAGACTATTTGATTTCCAAGCATGAACAACTTCTGGATCTTGTATGTTATGTTTATCTGCAGCTTCATCCAGCAAATCAAACAACCATTTAACTGCTGGAGGAAGGGCATCATTAGCAGTTAATATTGTATAAAAGAAGTCATCCACAAATTTCTGGATAGTTCCCTTTGTAGATAACAATCTCGTGAGGAATATCTCTGGAATGGCTTTATGAGTCCGTTCTGTTGTCTTACTATTTGGAAACTGATGGTCATCCATTGGCTTTATGAGGTGGTAAATTCTCGGATTCACCCCAGATTCAATGTCACCATTAGTAGCCATTATAGGTGACTGCGAATTATTGTAAAACATGCCTGAGACACAATTGTGACATGGCTGTTTGCAGTTGTTAAAGCTGTCATTTTGCCGACATATCAGCGACATTACGGCACTTTCTTTCACACCATAATGAGCCAGAGTATTCAGCTTTTTCCAGCCATTTATGGTTTTCGTTGTGACATCTTCATCTTGGAGAGTTAAGTGACCACCTCTACCATGACGCCATTCTTAAAAATAATCGTTTTTAAATTAACATTTTTAAATAAAATTGGACTTCAAAAATAAATATGTAATTAATATGCTTTAAATAAGGATATAACTCTGACCTGGACAATATGATTATCCATCAAATAAGTAACTAGTAATAATTAGAAATATAAACTTACCTAAATCAACTTCATATATGGAGGGCCTAAGGGAAAATGGAGTATTCTTAAAGAGAGCATCTAATATTTTTGACTTAACTTGACTTATAGTATCACAATCCAAAACTTTACATTGGATTTTCTCATCTAAATCATCTTGGACAATGTGCAAAGTAATTACATTGTGTTCTATTTGCTCACGTAGCAGCCTCTCCTCAGAAAGAGAATACCTTGCATCATGTGTAATCGCATCCACTAGACCTTTTTCTATTTGATGCTTGATAGCTTTGAACAACAGAAACAATGAAGACCCTGCGTACTCCTTCAAATAAGAGTACATGCAGAGAGCCATCCAATTTGTAAGCATTTTCTCAACCACACTCTCTGTTCTCCTTAACATTAATTGGGGGTGTTTTGTATTCACAGATTTCTCTATTAAACGTAGAAGTAAACACTTTAGAATATCTGTTGCATATTCCATCTTATCCATTAAAACTACCATAAGCAATGATGCTACATTTACTCTGTAAAATAAATATTACATTAGAATGTTCCTAGTTGTGCATTTAACAATAAACTTACTTATCACGAATATTAAAAGTCTTTTGAGATTCTAAAGTTTCAATAAATCTAAGTAGAAAATGCTTATTATTTATTAATTGCTCAAAGTGTAACATGGCGGCATCATAATTTGTTGTAGGGCCATTTAAACGTACCTAAAATTATAAAAATTAATCAATATTTTAACATTAAGAAAAAGTTTGTCAACACTATTTTTAGTTATGTATGTATATTTATAGCAATAAATGATACAATAATTATGCCTTATTCTAACATGTCTTAATATAAACAAGAATATGTAACATTATATAATTTTTTTAGAATTGTTAAGGTCTCAAATATTTGGGCAATATATATATATATATATATATATATAAATGTTTTCTTACCTTGGGAGCATTAAGTATATGATGATCACTAACACCAGGGAAAAATACCTTCATGACATAACTTGTATGATCCAATGTCGGTATACCAGAATTTTCTAAGTCAGCTGTGAGATCTGTCATATCTGTTTGCAGTTCTGCAAATGCTTGCTTACATTCAAAACGGACATTACTTTCCAATGTATCCATTTGAATCTGTATCCTTTTATATTCCCTTTCAGCTTGAGTAGACTTTCTCCGGTACACAAACAAGATTCCAATAAAAAAGATTACAAAGAGAGTTACACCGGTTAGAATCATCACTATAGCTTCTGGTGGGAGAGTGAACGGCTTTAGTACATCATAATGCAGATACCCAATAGGAAAACGGAGGCTTCTTCCAACTCGCACAACAACTAAGGGTAGGCCAGCTTCAGTCTAGAAATTATCGAATTAAAAATTAGATGATTAATTTAGTGATAGACTTGTTGCTAAGTTTTCGACAAGAAAGGTGAAGTATTTTTGAGTGCTTGATAATTTTGATTTGATTTTACCTTAATTCCATGTTCATCCGTATCAGATGGTTGGTGTTCTGGTGGGGAACAAACCAACTGACTCATAGCTAAACTAGTAACATTGCATGCTCTAGGCCCAATTGTAACAACCACGTCTGTCTCATCACTAGCCATGTTTAGATTTTCGCCTTCAATCACCAGCGTATCACCCTTATAAAGTTTAACATGGTTGGGGAATTTACAAAATTTAGGGTCTTCAACATATAACAACTGTGTACGTAAATTAGCAAAATGTTTTTCCAAATTACGGACTGACATCACATTATCCATAATAAAACCAATGCGGAGGACTAATTGGACTTCAGGCATCTGCAAAATAATAACTTAAGGTAAATTTATGTTATCTTTATGAGGGTAAGTAGAAATATATACTTGTAAATGATGTATATATAATAGCTTAAAAATTGTTTCTTGACCATTTATTTGTATGTAAATAATCTTACAAGATTCCAGAAAAATTAAACTATTATTTTTATTATTAAATTGGTGGTCAAAATTTTTTCATCATTGAAATAATTATATGCATGTTTATAAGGTTAATGCACTTACCAATGCATGTTTATGAACAGATCTAGCGACACGAGTACTTGCAGTTAAAAACTGCTGATTAACTGCAGGACTCGGGCACTCCATCTGATTAGCACTGAGTACTTTGCATGTAGTTTTGTTAATAGGTACAGGATCATTGTATGAATATACTTCCATTTCAGGTTTTTGAATACTATCCAAATTTGAACCGTGAACAAAGATCATCCTTCCACCTGAAGCAAAACTTTTTAATGGCTTAATTTCCATTATTGTGGGATCTTGTGTGTAATTAAATGGATTTCCTCCTAAAGTACGATTGGCGCCATCTATGCTCAACGTTATTTTCCCAATGTTAATCGGTCTAGCTGCTTTCGATGTGATACAAGTTAATCGAGAACTCGAGGCTTGTGTTAAATTAACCTGGCATACGTAATCATCTAAGTAAGCTGTCAACTCTGAACCGATATTCAAATACTGCCCGGTGATAGCTAGCTGTGTGCCACCTGACTGAGGTCCAATCGAGGGATATACACTTGTGAGTCTTATGTCCTTATAACTAAATTCAACTGATGACTCTGAATATCCAGCTTCGTTTCCTACAATTATTGGAGCTGTTGTTTCTACAGCAGACGGTCCTGTTATGCACTGTATTCTCACTGAGACTTCATAGTTCACTAGCTCACAGGGCACATCACCAATACGTATTTTGCCACTAACATCTTTTCTTTTTAATCCTAGATTGCTACCCTCTATTGTTACTAATGTACCGCCTTCTATTGGGCCACTTAATGGTTTTATCTGTAAAAGAGTAAGTGTAAATTTCATTAATAAATTAATAAATATTAAATTTGTAATTGATAATACAGCATAAAGAAATCAACAAGAAATAAAAACTTGTCACATTGTGTGATTTTATTTTATGTTTTGATACAATATTATCTATTCTTTTAATTTGCTACAACATACCATATCAATTCTGGGCTTGGGACATTCCACATGTGGTGTCAGTTGGCAGGTTTCACTATAGCTGCATGTGTTTCCACACCATGTGCACTGATATTTTGAGTTACGAGTGACACAGAGTGAGCAATCGGCATGTTCACGGTGCGATCCCAAAATATCACATTTGTAAAGCACCACATTCATTGAATCAATGTGGTGATTTCTGTTCCACACAACACGCACACTGGCTTCGTATTCTCCAGTGATGGCTTCATATGAATACTACAAAAAAATGTAATATAGTAAAGACAAGTAAAAAATTGATACTACAATTTGAATAATGCAGTTGTTGATGAATAGGTAAAAATAATGCTTACAATTCTCTTCTCACAAACAATGAACCGGTTTGAGTCTACCCTAGCTGGAACTAACATTTTGGCTCCCTCTATATTAGTAATGCATTGGAAACCTGTATGGCCAGCCTGTGGATGAGGGAGATTTTCCACTTCAAAGACCATTTCCTTAGGAACATTATTTGGTAGTAAGATAATATCCTTCTTCTTAAATCGTGGACAGAAACTCACACCATGATTCTGAAGCCTTGCCTGATTCTGAAGTGTAAATAATAAATTCACTATTTATAAATTATTTATTTTTTTAACAAAACATATTTTATATAATACTAAATTCAATTAAATATTCTGTATGTGATTTTAGTGTTATAAAAAAATAAGAGAAGATAAGGCAAGAAACTTTATTTAAAAAGACACTGGATTTTTAATCGATTCATGTATAATACTTACGTTTTCTCCACTAATAACAGTTCTTTGACACGTGGAGGTATTATGGGTACATTTATTTTCATACACACACCAATTACAAGCCCACTGAGAGGTGACACAATCCATACAGGTGATGTGCTTGGAGCAGTCATAGTAAGCAAAATTCCTTGATACAAAATCCTTATTTGTCTCAGAGGAGCGAACGCTGAGAGGCACTAACACATGATCTTGTTTAGGCAAGATGGGCGGCCTTGAATTAATGTCGGGCGTAGGGCAAGACAGGCCGTATTCTGCCACCACCGCATCTATTGGCTCGGCGTCACCAAACACGCACTTGTATTTGGCACCGAATGGAAGTTCTGGCAGTGTACGGATTGTTAAACGGACCGTCGTCATTTGATTTGATGGGATGCGGTCAGGGAGTACTTGTTCAAAATCTATGCATTGCTGTCCAGTGCCCAGCGAGAGCCACCTGGGTGAGCTGTGTGAAGCTTTCTGGCAGGCACTTCTTATTGTACATCTAAGAAAAATAAAATTCTCAATTGACTAAAAATGTTATTTTTTTGGAAATTCTGTATTGATATTTTGTCATCATTTGGTATCATTTGAAGAACAAAAGCCACTTTGTATAACTTACTACTAGACACATAGGAGTAGTAAGGAATGTTAAAGTATTAATAGATAGTTTACTGTAATTACATAGGAAAGAGCATACGCAAGAATAGAAATAATGAACTTACCGTTTCTCTAATGAACACCACCCACAATAAGGATCTTTAGATTCTAAGCATGAGGAACAATTATTATAGCTGCTGCAATGTTCTACATTTATCTTTGAGATCTGAAATTTTGAGAATAAATAAAACATTACAAAATAATTTGTAGTCAGTAATAAAAGTATTTTTATTGCATAGTTGAAGCTATAAGAGAAAAATATTCTTACCTTAGAGGTAGATAGTACGTATAAATAATCCCCATTAGGAGATAATGTTGTATCTGGGAGAATAGTATTCCCATTGTCAACAAGAACCTCTTCGTATTCGGCGGGTATGGGGGAGGAAAGGAGAACCTTCTTAATTCTGCCATCTGTAGTGCCTAGGAAAGCCAACACATGTCTACCAGTTGAAGCAGTTGAAACAGCCGAAAGTGAGGAATTGAAGGTTAAAGCTGCATTGCTAATGATAGGAGTGACCCCTGATATCTTTAAACCGGCTTCGCAGAAGTTAGGAACATTGCCGGCATTACCTGCACTCGGACACTTGCCGTCTTGTATCGGACCAGAAACATATCCCATATTACGATATTTTACGCTTCCATTGAAACACATGTGGATATTCTCGTTGAATTTAGCTTCAATATCTCGGAGTGGGTATAAGCAAAGCGCCGAGCTAGGTTGTGGTTCGTTAGTGATGCCCTTTGCCGGTCGGAAAGCCGCAACTAAAACTAAGGAGCCCACTTGGATCCCAAGAGCTGACGCTAGCTCACTGCCCGCAGTGGCCAATTTAGCATCCTGAACTAAATTATATTTTTGATCGCCGTCGACACATTGCAACGTGACCTCCGTATAGCTGTCATAGTTCTCGTCGTTAATACAAGTCCTTGCTAAGCGCGACACATAACCTTGCTCTTCTTGCCCGGGCAAATGAGATTGTTTCTGAACGATGACGAAATAAGCGTAGTCAGTAGCATTAAAACCGTAAACGTACTGTACTAAAAAGTGATCTCTATATTTAACATCGATGCTAACTAAAGACTGCTTGCTAAATGAATACTCTGCGAAATCAAGAGAGTCTAGATCCCTACTGGAAATTGCGGGAACATCGTGCCTGTACTCCCCGTTGTTTGTGAATGTTGTACCCACGTAGATGATGTTCGATTTAGCCCAAGGATTGTATCGTCTAGGCCCGATGTAAGCGTAGCTCGATGCGATAGGATCATTGGCAGCTATGCTTATGGGGATGAACTCGGCTTCAGCGCTGATGTTGTTGAGTTTGTATTTATAACACGATCCTTGCAGCACAGAGCCGCACGATATTATCATCTTTGACTCCGGTTCGATGAGCAGTATCTTGTTGTAATTGTCCATAAGCGCGGTGGGTATTTTGTCATCGTGGCAGCCGGTCGCATGGCACAGTGGACTGTCATTTTTAGGGCCGGTGATAACCTGCTGTTGGAGCTTAAGATTGGAGTCTAGCTGGATGAGACGATTGGTAGCAGCCGCGAAGATCCGTCCAGTGGATTTATCAATGGCTAGGTGCGAGAAGTGAAGGGGTTCTGAGGCGGGGCCCGGGTACTGCGCCAATATGACGCCCCCTTCAGCGGGGCCCCATAACCCCACCACAACAAACAGCCAGAAGAACGCCACGACTACAGCTCCGGAGAATCCGGCACCGGGGCCGGCCCTTACCACCATGAAGATGCCTCGTGCATGCCACTGGCGCGCACACCACTCCTCATCACTGAAATAAAAAAAGAAAAATGTCAGATAAGTACAGATTAGAACAATAATTTGATTTTTACAAATTCTGTCAAATATTGTGCAGGGTCCAGTTTATAATATTTTCAATAAATCTTGTGATATTTTTCGAACACGTCAACAATCAACATCACATCAGATGTCAAATAAATGCATCTATTGATAATTAAATAAACTCCACACAATTTTAAAATATATGTAAATTAAGCCCCTACTTAATTTACATATATGAAATTATGCATTAGAAATGATAGGAAGGATAAATGAAATAGAAATTAGAATTTTAAAGATGTAAATGTTTTCATTGATTTAATATTGCTAATACAAGATAGTGTTTTTTTCTTCATACTCCCTCCTAAAAATTGCGGTATTAAATAGAATTTATTGATTGCATAAACCTAAATCATATAAACTTAATAACCATTCAGCAAGTAAATGTTACTAAAATTTGTTGATAGTTTAATTTTATTGGTGTGATCAATTTTCAAAGAAAAGTTAAATAAACATGCCCCAATGACCGAAATAAATCTCCAAATAAGTTTTGAATTAATTATAAAGAATATCCGTTATAAGTCGTGCGCTTGCAAGTCAACCTGTCACGTCTCTGGTCTGTAGTTCGTCGACTTGTTTTGATCACAAAGTTATTGAAATGAGGTTCGTTTTTAATGTTGCCTAATGTACCCGAAGTGGGGGCGGATGTTTACACTTCAAAGGCGTCCATTATAATTAAGAGCTTCGGCAATATTTATAGATTGCACACGTTCACGTACGTCCACGTTTTTGAGTTCTTCAGCCGCGTTATTATGGACAAGCAAGTGCTTCGATAAGTTCCACGTTCTCCGTATAGCCACTTACGGGGCCAATCCACACGGGCTGCGGACCAATTTTTCTTTTTATGTGCCCCATTAAAATAAATGCGGGAAATATCATGTCCGGTCATCGAAAAATCGAAATCGCCCCATGTTTCGCAATCGCGTCCGCCAGGGCAATTCTTATTCTTACATCTATCACGCCTCTAATAGTAAAAGATAGGGAGAAACGAAAGGACCATAATGACGTTCGCAAGATTTAACTTTCCAGATCGATAAAGCTCAACTTTGCTTGCATTAATACTCAAAAAGTTAAAAAACTTTTGTCTTATTTGCGTTAGGTAAATGATTATTTTCTTCTTGTATTTAAAGTTACTATTAGAAAATGTAGTAATATTAACTAAAAAATCATGGGATAGTAGTTATCGATAGATATGGTAAATGATTCTTGATGTTTTTGCATGAATGCTCCATTTCGGCAGATCAATATTGACTTTTAGCGGCTTCAAGAACTTAACTTACACACATTAGGCTCATATAAGAGGGCTTTAAAGCGGCATTAGAAATATCGTAACGGAAACTCAATTTTCTCGTGTCAGTAATCACCCTTAATTTAGCAATCCGTGTTTGTAGTTCAATGGTTTCAAATGAAAGAACCTCTGGGGCTTTATGCAAATCCCTTGCATGACTGGATAATGCAGTGTTCGCTGAAAATTGTCGGGTATTAGTACCGGGTCTTTGTAATTGGGATATGTGAACCAAATAATGCGTGCCCGTTTAACGGAGAGGGCGACATGGAGTTCGCTAGAGGAACAAATTACACTAAGATGGCGACGTTGTACAGCGCAGACAATAATTCACCTGATAAATGTAACGACTACTAATCTTCTGCCGGTATTATAATATTAAAACGCTTCTTAAGCTAAGGGCGACGATGCAAAGGACACGAAAATGAAATAGCTACAGGGAATGAGTTAAAAAATGAAATACGATATCGAGCACTTGCAAAACTATGATGAAAGTAATAATCTGATTCGGACGTTCGAGAAAACTAGATATCGGACTTCTGATAGAAGGCAAATACGAAGTAATATAAGTTTTATGGGAACTATCAGAAGGTCATTTATTAACTTTAACAAGTCTGTAAAATTATTTAAATTAAATAAAAATATTTAAAATCCTTTCATCCCTAATAATGCCCTATCATGCCTAGGTCTAGAAAAATTATACGGATTACTCTTCATAAACAAAATACTGCCCTGTATCCTGAATTACAATGCGGCTTACTTCAAAAACGGTTCACTAACCTTCCATTTTCATCCTCTCCCCAAACATCCAAGCAACACGTCTTGAAGGAAAATGAACAGCTTGAATACAAAAAGGCTTCAACAAGATTTGTTGTGCATTAAAATTCCTACACATATTATTATTACAATTAAGAATTTTTAATAATAAATTTTAGGTTGAGTAAGTAATGTGAAGTTTTATTTTTATTCACATTACTCAAGCCGAAATTTAGTGACATAATTAACAGATTACCTAAGTTTTTAGAATATAAAAAATGAAAACAAAAGATTTTATAGTAATATGTTTTACTAATCAGTGCGCAGCATTAAATCTGATAATTACCATATTTTCTAATAAGGTTGGCGGTAAGTCGGCTGAGTATTTAACATAATAATTAATGTCTTCAATCTAACTTTGAGCCGAGACATTAACAATAATTAATTTTATAAACCGCGGCAGCGTATAAAAAGCTTTATGCGTGGCAGTAATTTTCCGGGGAAAACGAAGCAAAAAAAAAAAACGCTAATGAATTGCATTTTTATGATCTGCACATTAAGGGGCGCTTTTGAAAAGTATTGAAAGTAACTCTTGCATAAAACGGCCGTTCTTTCGCCGGATTTTACGAGCTTTGTACCGCATAAATCCGCGTGATCCTTACAAATTGAAAGGACCCATCCCTCGCTGGCAAATAACCTAAGTAATTACCGATCGCGATCGAAATTTTTAATACCTCGCTCTTAATTAGTAGTAACTAGTTCCTTTATTGGGCGATGGATATTCCGGGAGGTTCGGCCGACATTTTCGAATTTAATTCACTTAACACAGGATCTTTAGGAATACACGAGAAAAATTCTCGTTTACGTGAGTGTCAATTTAGGAGATTGAAAAATCTTCTGAACAGTTTTATGCCCATAAAAAAACCAAAGGATGTTTGTTTTAACGAGGAAACTATTCGCATTTGGGTATTAGTCACACACACACTGGTATAGAATCCAAACATAATTACTGAGTTTAATTCGAAGTACATAGCTTTGATCATTTCAGTGTTTTAGTATCCTTGAGCTGGTCATATAGACCAAGGCAAAAAATGTTTTAGTAAAGTCTAATCTATGTAACTATTAATCGTAAAAATAATCAAACTAAGCTTCAATATTTATGCTCTAATTGTGCATTTTTCTTAATCCCGAATTGAATTACATATTGTGAAAAGTAATATACTTATTTGTTATTGAGTAGCATAGCAAGTATTAATTAGATGAATTACATATTACTGGCGAATTCACAAATCCATCGTAGCTATAAATTCAAACTTTGTATAGATTATAAAAGCGTAAGTTAATTAAGGTCCAAAAAAATGAAGAAAGTAAGTATTTCAAATTCAATGCAGTTGAAAGTAAATTACCATTATCATTCACGACATTTTTTACGAGGCGACGATCCGTAATCCGAATTCGCTTCGCAAGGAATGTTTCTGGGTATTTCGCACAGAGGCGAAATCGCAAAATCATTGTTTAAGGCTACCTTTTTCGCATATTTGCTGGAACGTGAAGCGAGGTGAATCGTTGAAAGCCAACATTGTCAGTCCTTGTAATTGATATCCTTTATTGCTGTTCCATGTTTTGATTACTAATAATTCTTGTTAATGTGCAGACAGAGTTGAACAAGATCTTGGCTCATACAAAGGCGATTGGAACACGACGGTTTTGCAAATTATCAATGTGCAGTTCGAAGAAGCGATCGAGGCATCGAGCTCGAGAGAATAAGAGAGAAAAAAGAGTCAAGTTGTCATTAAAATCAAGCCGGAGGGGCTTGTTCGCCTTTTTTTTCGTTTTCGCTACGAAACACTGAAACCACTTTAATAACAAACAATAATCAAAGGGCGCCCTACGATCTACCCACCAGGGATAATGAAGTCTGGGTCTGTGACCTGGAGCAGGTACAGGCATTTTATAGGGAAAGATTAAAATTGATCCAACCGACATCCAAATTAATTAATGTAACGAAATTAAATAGGGTAATCAATTCTGATGTTTCTTATAAAAAAAGAAGTGTAATTTAATTATAAGAATTATTTTAGCTTTAGCTAATTAACAATTTTTGATATCTTGATTAGAAATTAAAAACACTTGGTTTGTTTCACAGAATATTTCATATTTTTGATATTTTCAATTGTTTCTTAGTTGTAAATCTATTATTACTTCTTAAATATTAATTTATGGAAACGTTATCAACTCCAGGAATGTTTGAAGCTCTAAAAGCGAACGTTGTTAATAAATTGCGCGTACGGCGGTTTTTTTTTAATACATTTAATGGACTGTGTATCAAACATGTCAGTGAAACAAAAGGAAATTATAAAAATATCAATCAAACCGAATTCCATTAGCATTTGTTTATTCAAAACGGCGCTTTTCAAACATGCCCGACCGTTTTTGTCCGAGCTGGAAAACTAGTTTTAAGTGTATTAATAAACATCGGCTGCCTGATAGGTTTGTAATTTGAATAATTTCATAAATGGGCGCGTTTGTTGATTCGGAAATAAAATATTTATTCGATTTTTCCAACTAATAGATATTAATCGCTTCACTGATGCACTTTAGTCGTAAAATTTTGATTATCTTTACGTTGATGGCCCACACACGCACATCGGCATGCCGCTGGGTGACATCATCTTCTTCGCATCCTTCTTTTCTAAATAATAACCAAGTTCCAAAGTAGAAAGAGAAATCATAGAACAGACAATTTCATAATTTATTAAAATATTATTTATGGCGATATGTCGAAGACAATACAGAGTGTCTTTAAATGTAGAAAAAAATGGCTTAACCATGGATTCCTGGGTTTAACACAAATTTTTTTCCAAAATCTCAAAAGTTCCAAAAGATATTAATATAATGTGAACTGAAAATGTCAGTCATATGGAGGAAGTTTTTAGATATTGCAAAATTTATAGAGCTTAATAATCAGTTTTCCTGAAATGTAAGTGACAGTAAAATCGTTACACTAATCTTATAATCAAAACTAATTTATTATATCAAAAAAAAAAAAATTGGAGCTTTAGAGTGACGGGGGCGATTCTTTAAAGTAAAAAGCTCATTTACACAAACACAAATGACACATGGCGGAAGGACCACGTGGTCGATAGCCAAACACTACTACTACTACTATATCAAAAAAAATATTGTTAAATTTAAAAACAATCCTATTAATTTACGTTAAATTTCTGTAGAAGCTTAATCTTATACACTTGCTTGACAGAATCAAGCTTATATTTATAACAAAATAAATTAATGGATAATCCCCAAAAATCGCAACTTTTATATATATCAATCGCAATATATAATGCTGCAAAATGGTGAATGCGAATGGTTAGGTATCGAATGTGTGTCTTCCACACAGTGCTGTAAATGCCTCGTCGAATGCAAGCCATTCAGACAATTCGGCGTTATTTGAATTCAGTTCAATTTCATGATGGTGCACGTGAGCATCGATGTTTTGCTTCCATTCCATATTACAGGTTTTCCTTGTTAAGAATTTCAATATAAAGTCGTTGATCTGTTGATGCGTTGTTTCGAACATTTCAATAAAGCTTATGGTATTGGTACTAAAAGCGTTCAGACGAATTATCAAACGAGTCGAGCGGCGTACGTTTTTAATCCGATCTTTTGATTCAGATGAAAAATCCAGCATAAACGTTCGACATAAAAAAAAAACTAAAATCTCCTGGCCTCTACATCCGCCCCGGGGAAATGCTTTTAGAGTTGAGATACCTTCTCTATGAATTGAAAAATTGATTATTACGAAGCAACATTTTTATGTGTGACAGTCTAAATCACCACCACATGTGAACCTTCGCGATTACACAAAATATACTGGATTATTTCGAACTGTCAAATGGATGAAGAACAAATTGATACTAATTAATACTAATTTTAATACTATAACTTTCATAGTTACCTTCTAATAATTTAATTTTTGACTTCTTCCATCACGACTCCAAAATAAAAATTAAAAAACCCGCTGTGTGGCGTTATGTTTTATAAGACAGGCGTCACTCTGTCCGGACTAACAAGTGCCACCCATATTGAATATTCGAAGACTAAATATTTACGGGCAGGCAGCTAATAACGATTCCATTCACACGATCATGTCCAGCGTGTACTTCCAAAAACTGAAAGCGGCGAATAAGGACAAGCCATTACTATTCAAAGTGCAATCACGCGATATCATCGCAGGGCAAACATAAGAATACTCAAATATCCTGTAGATAAGGATTGCCTCCTAGGTGATGCTCGGTTCCGGAGCGCAATGCCAACATTTCGCAACGCCGTTTGCAATCAAATATTTGGCCATAAAGTTTATCATAAATATCGTTTAAAAATTCGGGCCCGCCGCAAACTTTTAATAGAAATTCGTCTGAAACTTAAATCCGAACAGTTTCCGCCGAGATACAATTTTGAATTCATATTTGTAATTATCCGCAGGACGCCTTCCCCCTCTAGAATTTTTAAATTGCAGGATTCAATTCAATTGTATTTTTAATAAGGCGCACCAGCGCCTCGTGTCATTTTTGAGGCGGTTCCGGTGCGAGGGGGGAAGGATGTTCATCATCCTTGAAGCGCGCCAATGTTGTATCAATGATATCCGCTGATTAAGCGTTTCCTATTATTTGAAAATTTCCTATTTACATAGACAACGTTATCATTTACAAATATCCTTCTGATATAATTAATCAAACATAATTATTTTATTACATATGCATAATTATATATGGCGAAAAGTACAAGAAAACTTAACTAATCCTTATAGCCTTTAAATCTCAACCATAAGAATTCGCAATGATATTATTTTGGCATTTGGTATTAAACATTTTCTTTTCTTTTTTGGCTCGTTTTGTAGCATTTTCGTAATCGTAATTACTTCATCAATATATTTGAGTGATTGCTCGAACTAAAATGTACTTTAGTAAAAGGTGAAAACAAACTTATTCATTAATTATGTCAACATTGCTTTGAAATAATAAATCATAAACTAAATCGATTATATTGACTGTTAAATTACGTTCAAATAGGTCGCTTCCTTTAGTAGTTGGTAAAATCTTCACAACATGATTTATCTTAACCTTAAAACCATTACCAACTATTCCCGTTCTTTTGTTTCGCCTTACTTTTCGTAAATTCCATCCGCAAAAGTTCGCCACAAGACTACCAGTACTAATTGAATTAGAAACCTATTCAGTATACGTGTACAACAGCATAACGAACGTGATATCTTGCCACGACCCATTTATTTCCCAAATAATCCAACGCTTGACCCTGAGCACTATATACGGTGAAATTAAATTTCAATTCAGTTTAGTAAATCTTGTCTAGTAATTTGATTTCGGCATTTTCAGAGTCCGGTCCGTAAATCGGATTACTTTCGTAGTAATCCTTATCCTTCTTATACGCCGGGGAATGGAGGTCTAAAAACACCTGCCAGTGCTCTTTGTTTCCGCCGGCGTCAATAAATATTCACATTTCTGAAAAAGAACAACCGCAGACGAGAATCAACATTTCTCCCGGTCTTAATGGGTCGTTAAATGGGCTCGCGTTGATACAACTTTTATGCAAATATATTTGCAACGGGTAAAAATTCTCGGATTGATGGGGATATTACACCGGTTTTTTTCATTAATGAAAAAATTGAATATGACAATCACAGTAATTAATATCCTACATGGTGTATTTATTTATATATTGAATATAATTTAATTTTAGTTCTTTTGATACAGGGTGTCCGAAAGGAAGTTTATATTTGAATTCCGAAAGTTATTTGGAGAGTTAGACAATTTCTTGATGCCTAAATTGGAAAACTTTGTTTGCTATAACCAAAGATCATGGTTCCAGCAGGACGGAGCAACACGTCTCTGCCACAAGTTCGTGAATTTTTTCATGGAGAGGTGACATAAATTGGTCTCCATGCAGTCCTGGACAAAATTACATATCTGGTTCCATCAAGAGGTTAGCTCAACAAGTACCAACTATATGTCCTTATTTAATCGTGTGTCGTCTCCTTCCTCCGTTGCTTTCCTTGAGACTTTTCTCGCACGCTATTCTACAGGTCTCTTAAATTTCATTCGATTCTTCCTCTATTTCCTCTTTGTTACGGTATTTCCACCTCGTCGATCTTGACAATTCTTCCTCCATATAGACTTTTTCCTGTGGAGTTATCTCATATCTAAAGTTTACGCCAATAGACCAACTTCTCTTAATTCGTCCACTAAATATAAATTCTCTTTTGGAATACCCTATATGACAGTTTCTAAAAAGTCAATCTTCAAATGCCCACATATTTGAGGGTTGGCTTTTTAGAAATTGTTAAGTCACATTAGCTGCAAGCCCGTTATATAAGCGTAATGGCTTACGTAGTTGAAGACAATATACGATTGCCACAGTCCACCACAAAAAAATCGAGATGATAAAGTACTAAATAAATGGTACTAAGGTTATAAAAAATCGCTTAGTCATGATTTTTTGGATTGTCCAATGGATTACAAAGAATCTGGAGCAAAAGAGGTCTTACAGGTGTAAATTCTTTCATAGGTACGTACTACGGGGCATTTTTTAAAGTAAATATTGTATCCATGCATTGTAACCCTTTATTTTTGATAAGCCATTGCGGCAACAATCGACCGTATTTACACTGTTTTATGCGTATTTAAAATGCCCCCACCGATTGAGAATCCCACCGACTGTGAGGTACGTGCTGTTATCCGCTTTCTTAGTGCTAAAGGCACGAACGCAGCTGAAATTCATCGTCAGATCGGTTTAGTTTATGGAGAAAGCATTTTGAGTGATGGAAGTGGGTGCCTCGTATATTGAGACTTTCATTGACTAAAAAATGCAATAACACAGTACATTACACGTAATGTCACTAAACTTGTTCTACTTAACACATCAACAATTCAAATCAATAATTTTCACGATGAATGCAGTTCGAAAATGATAATGTTGCAGCAGAAACTTAGATTACTCAATGCTATGTTATGTTACGTTGTGGTGTAAGAAAGTTCAAGTGCTTTATTATCGTAACATTTCAGATTTTTTAAAAGAATGTTTTAAGTCGAGGGAATGGGACCAACTAGGTCACGCAACTAGACACATTAAAATGCCAACGATACAATCGTAAAATGCGACTTTTGAATGATAAAATTTAATGAACAAATTTTAGCAAGGAAGAAAACCCAGTTTTTAGTTACTATTTGTTTTATTTACCATTAAAATCAGAATATATCGCACTTACCAGACGCATTGATATTCAGTATTAGATGTATGGACTATCTATAGTCCTTAAATGACTTCTAGTACGCAGTGGGCATCATTACCTAAAAGATAAAAATAAAACACATTAAAAAAATATATAAAATTTATATATCTTCGTTACATTCAAAGGAAATTGGAAGTTGGGAATCTTAAAACATGATTTTTAGTTGTGATCGGATAGATATGAGACTGGACGAAAATACAATGGTATATTTCTCGATCTGGATCGAGTTTGCTAAGGGTGATCCAAAAATACAATGGTATTCTACTATACAATTTAGTAATTTAAATTTTATAATCTAACTAACGTTATTAAATACAGCCATAATCATATAAATTTCAATAAAAGTTTATGTATCTTGAATTTGTTTCTCATTAAAAAATAAGTTTAGCTTTTTAGTACTAGAAGTGTTGGGCTATTTGGTCCTTCCACCGTGTTTTTTTGTGTATTTATGTTTGTGTAGATGATCTTGTTACTTTAAAGGATCTCCCCCGCCAATCTAAAGCGCCATTAATTACCCCAATATTGAAGGGTCACCCATTCGTTTGGAAGTAACGATGCTGCCCTATGACTATCGTATATCCTTTATATATACAAACAACTTTCCATCTTTATTGGCAAATAGATATATTAATGAACAAAAATATTAATTATACAATTACAAATTTAAATTAGATTTGTCAATGTGCTATCGAGTATTGGTCTTTCGGACTATTTTTCAAGATTTGTCTCAAATACTAGAGGAAATTAGCTAAAATCTTAAATCATTCCTCATCATAAGAATTTGCCCACCTGGTAAACGTACACATGCAAGGAGTGCCGAACATGGGCAACTTTATTTTAGAATTAATTGAAGTGGAACAAAATGTATCTGAAGCAATATAAGATATGGTTCATAAGACATATCTATTTCATTATTTACATATACAGTCCCACTTATATTATATTAAGAATAAACTGATGATGTTAATGCAAAGATAAATTAAGATTAAATAACATTACATTATAATAACTCGTTATAACTTTAAGTCTTGGATATTCTCGATAAAGTCACGACAATATACCAGTTTGAAGGTGACCGCGCAAAAATTCATCATTCTGCGGTAGGTGACCTTTAATTATTTGAGACGAAAGAGGGTTGATTTACACCATCCATTAGGTATATGTGGTAATCAAATAGTTTTTTTTTAGATGCGGACATTTCAGCAGTGAAAACTTCTGAAATAGTTCTGGGAGTACACAAAGTGGGCATTTGTTGTCTCTATTAATTAAACAGGTCCGGCATTTCACCTCCAACTCTCGGACAACAATTCCGGGCAAAAACACCTGCCAGTCGGTTCCGTGCGATCCGGAGGTAATTAGCGAGCGTTTGACTTTAATTAGTCTTTAAGCGAGGAGCTGCATTTTTGAGGGGTCACCGCAAACCTTTGAAGATTGTGGCCGTTGTGATCTTTTGGTTATCCTACATTGCTGCACTGCTAATGTAAAACAACCATAAACTTCAATATTACTATCATATACATAATATAAATCTAACTAACTATCAAAGTCATTTTTAATTGCTTTAATTGTTTAAAGTTAGTTATTAAATTATTTTATACTAATTGCATCTCTAACTTAATAGACAAGTATAGTAGAAGTATTCATTGTAATAAAAAAAATTAAGTCCCGGTTCCTGTTTTCTTGCTCCTTTTGTTTCCAGTAGTAGCAATAACAATGAAAAAGTTCGCAAGGCCGGGCAGTGCGCATATTTTAGGACAAGTATTCCCCGGAGTATTAAGGATTGTCCATTTTAATACGAAACGAATTAAACGGGAGATCCTGGAGGTATCCTTAAGAGGCAACTTCGGAAATTTGTTTCTCGAAGTAAAGATCAAGATGAAATTAAGGCCGGGCTCATGCAACAATTTTATCCTTTATCTCCCTCCGAGGAATCGTAAATAATATTACAGGTTCAACAACTTTTTTTTTAACGGAGGAAAAAATCGATCTGGACCTGGATTTTGTATAAAATTTAGAATCGAGGCCAACGCTGACGTTGGATTGAGTAATATTTGTCTGCGAGGGGATGAAATAATTTCGTTGTTTAAATAATATTTGAATGTATGCCTGGAATTCGTAATCAAGGGCTTATTGAATAAATACGGACGGTGAATCAAATGGCTCGGGGAAAACAATCCTTGAATCGTAATGAACAGATAATGGGGAGAAATTAGAATCTCCAACAATGAGAGATGTGACCTTGTAGAAAAGAAATTAATATTAAGAATATCAATATCGAAGGAAACATTATTAAATAAATGTGAAGGGGTGCCATCGGCGATGGAAAGAAATGTGGGCGGTATAGTTATTCTCAAGAGTATCTGTCAACCTGTCATTCGGAAAGAGCACGAAGCTCGTTATAGGTACAGGCTCGAAAATCCCGGCCTATTCCTTTTTTTAAGGGCGCGCTATTTCACGTCGATTTTCTAACCGGACCCAACTTTTTGCACACATGTAGATAATCAATTATAAAGTTTGAGCACTTAGAGGAATTGAAAAGAAGCCAAGGTCAATCAATGATTCATTATATTCCTTTCATTCCCGGATATGGTAGGATTTCAAAGATGGCTTTCGGCACCGCACGATGGATTCCCAAGGATTGATATCAGCGACAACTTGATGCGGGTTGATCTCATGAAATATTTGCATAAATAAAAGGAGAAAAAGGAACCACTCTAGAAGACAGTCTGCTGCACATACAGTTACAATCAAAGTTTCCTTGGTGACCAGTATCCGACCCCTTTGTCTACGGCCCCACAAAGTCCTCGCGAACTTCATTCCTTTTATATAAAAACGCTATTCAATAACTGCATTTAAAATTCGCCATTCGAGTGCTGGATCAATAATCTAGATTCCCTACAACGATATTAATTTCCAACGGATAAAATATTAATTTTACGTAATGGCGTATTGTACGCGCTGCAACATCTGCGCGGGCAAAGGAAATTTTAACCAATGGATAATGAATATTACATGCGCATCAAAATCGCCTAGAACTTTGCAGCTCATTTTGGTTCGAAGTATAATCTGCAACGTGGAATAAAAAACTCCTCTTTTATCCGATAACGAGATAGCTTTATTACGTGCCTTTGTATCTAATAAAATGGCAGCCCTAAAAGAAGAATACATTTCTGTAGATGATATCCAATGTACGTTTACTCATTTATATTTTGTTGTTGTTAACATTTCAATAAGTAATTAAAAGAATTCATCGTAATAATAAAACCATAATAATGCATGGATATTTTGTTACGTTTGTGAGGCATCATCCTTGTATACCAAGACCAGATCTTTTGATAGATACGTCATTGTGAAGGCCCGAATTATTGTTGCCTATATTAAATCTAAGGAATTATTTTATTTTTAAAATAGTAAAAAAAGTTATCGATTGAAGAAGAATAAATAAATCAAATAGTCTTAAAATTAAAAGAATTTTAGACAATAAAAGCGACGCCAGACAATTTGATATTAACAACTGAGGCAAAAAAGATACGAATTGTTTTTCACATCTAATAAACGCGAATTATGAACAAGACACAATATGAGAAATAATTGAAATATTATTCTTAGTATAAAACATGGAAAATTATGTTTCACTTATTTCTAATAATAAAATACCACATACTACGGTAATACTTCATTAATTATCTAAATAATTGCTCGTAGTATTAAGGGTAATATTGTCATGAAACAGTATAAGACTGAGATAACTATAAAGAAAATAGCACGAACACAGTACTATAATAGAAAGAGGGAGAATCAATAATATTGCATGAATATAGGATATTAGTAAACATAAATCCACGAATAATTAATTTAAAATTCATTCGAGTATTAAAACAATGCAGCTCTACACAAAAGTTCCAAAAAGCTTTCATTATAGTTGTTATACTACTACCATATTTTTATATTTTCACAAGTGCTTATCGGCACGTTTTATTGTTATCCAATCGCAATACAATCACATATAGGCAGTATGTTTAGAGTAAATTGAACCATTTCGGGAAACGTCGAAATATCAATATTTTTACCAGATGCATAACCGTTATAATGCGATAAAATTTTAACTTGTGGAGTTTTTCATCTTAACAAACGATATTTTCTGTTAATTCTTCAAACAACAACAAAAATTTCTTTTCTCTTTAATAACATTGTAGTTAGAATAACAGCGTTATTATTCATTTAAAAACATTGTATTCTTCATAGGCATGAAAGAAAAGTTAACTCATCACTTAGTAAGTATTGATATATACTCTAATAGAGGTGATAGGTAAGTTTTACATGAACAATAAAATCAGTTAACTCATCATATGAGACGTTATCTAAAAAGAAGATTAAGCAAACAGAATATATCCTAATAGACGACGAATGTTATTGGTGATATTTGATATTTTGTAATTAATTATTTCTACGAGTATTTCCATTTACGCAAAATATTCGTTTTTGTAAGTAAAAAATCAAAAACAATTAATCAATTGAAGTTATATTGTACATACTTGGAGGCAGGAAGTGAGGGTGGGTTGTTCGCGATTTAACGAGTTTGCGTGGCGGCATCAACGTTATTAAAATTACTACTTCTACACAGAGATTCTCGTTTACATTTATAGTTTTCTTCCGTAAAAAAGTCCTTTGCATTTCCAGCGTTACTAACGTAATCCAATTAAATTATTAATTAAAACATTGCGCGGGTTTTTTTGGTATTTTTTGCACATTGAAATGATTCCATGCAAAAGATTTAGTTTGCTTACCGCCAGAGCTGTGCATTTTCGGAGTGGGGTTTCGGGAACACCTGTTGTTTTCCTTTGCCCGCCTCCCAGGCCCAGGGGCGGAATGTAAAGGTGAAACAACAGCCGCCTTCCTTGTTTTATTATCTTTTAGGGCGCCTTTTAATTGTTGCAGTAATAACAGCGTCATGCGTGCGGAATTGATGGACGGTGATCCTGTTAAGGCAAATAATCATTTCGAAGTTTTCAGAAATCCATTGTTTGGATTCATCGGGTAGTCCTAATTTGACGATTACGTCAATCGATTGTGTCGTGATTTTATTCTTACGACTTGTAAACGGGCTTTCTTGGGGAGGAGAACAGGTCAGGCGACAGTAATCGGTGCAAATAGATTAATCGCCACCCCTTATGTCTTTTCTAACAAGTCTACATCACGCTCTGTGGGGGTGAAATCAATTCCGAGCCGTTCTTTTTCTGTTACATTGATTTCCTTTTTTTGAAACGCATACACCATTTCCGAGTAAATTGAGTATAGGTAGCAATGAATAAGGTATTATATACTTTCATTTAATAACTACATCCATAAAAAATTATGATAAAGCTTAAAGTTTAAAGAAATAGATTACTTGGGAACATTATTAAAAATAAGTAAACTTTGGTATAGATGGTGGCTTTAGAAAATTCTACGATAATGGTTTCGCCAAAGTGATATCATCAACTATACTAACTATAGCAGTGTTTTGTTTAAGATATCAACATATAACATTGGAAAACATAAGTCTAACAACCTCACATACAATAACGTCGTCAAAATTTAGTTTCGAAGAAATTAAGAACGGTATATAAATATTATTTTATTTCTGACGGATTTGATTACTTTTTTCTGAAGATCTGTGGCTTATAATATGATACTAAAACTAACTAAATATTAAACTAATTATTTTCCAAAAGATCTTAAATAGCAAACAAAAAATAAAACTATGAGTGTGGATAAGGAATTGATTAAATTAGGCTAACCAACGCTGAAATTGAACGTAAAATGACGAGTAGAAATTCATGCAAGAACAATACTGATTATTAATAATAAAACGAATTGCTCCCTACTCGTAGAGTAATTGATTAGTTCATGGAAGAAAATTATTTTCGATTGTTCATTCCTAAACCACAGCCCACAAACGATTACTATTTTGTTGGGCTTAAGAAATGGATAGATATTTTTCTAATATTAGTATAGTTTCAGCTTATATGATATAGAAAAACTAACTTTAACCTTAAAAGGTAATCATATTTATGGAAGCGAGGAAATCCTGACAATCGAATCAACACCTTTAAGACCTAATAACCATAAATATTAAATAATCACCACAGATCAGCAATACATCAACTAGTTTATTAAATAATAATACCAATTTTGGTAAAACATTATATGAAGAACATTGCTTTTTCCATCGAAATAATTTTAAATCATTGAAAGTTTCTGAAACGTAACGAGTCTAGGAAGTATAAAATCGATTTTAAAATTGAATTGAGTTTCATTCAAGACTTTTAAAAATATATAAAAATAAATGATTACCCATGATGCTTAATCTATGTTAAAATTCAAATAATCCTCGTAAATATTAGTACATTTTGTTTACGAGTATTATTTAAATTAGTATTACTATCCAATCAAAAACTATGAATAATTGTAATTTATTGTAAATATATATAAATACATTTACAATTGGAATATGAACTCAACCTTCTGAAGACAATGTATGCAAAATTATGGATAGAGCAGACTTTATCAACTTACATAATAAATGAGGTCACGGAATCGGGAAGAGAAATAAAACGTTCGTGAAAATTTGGACTCAATGAAAAACAGCGAAACGGATATAAATAAGCGGGGCGAAATGAGACAATGCCATTAAAACTCCACTCTCCCCAAGTTAAGTAAACAGGGATCGATTTAAAAGTAAAAGAGCAATTATCTAGACTAGGCCCGAAGACAAGATTTCCAATTAAATCGAATTTACTTCTGCACACAGAAACTGTTACAAATTTGACATTTTCCGATGTTACGTTTCTTTTTTTAGTATTCTTCAAACAATTGTACAAATATGTTACGCATCTACAAGAAAATAATAGTAGACTTTTAGAATTTATTGATTTGTAGGAAAAATATGTCAATTTAAAATAATTATCAGAAAGTATTTATCTACCAGAGGAGCAATTCCATCAAACTAATTCGGTACGATACATAAAACAATAAGTAAACTACGATGCAGTATCGAGCACTTCTGCAAAGTTAACACTTGCGAACTGCTATCCGCTGTAAGGTTTATGTTTCCGATAAAACCGTAGGACGAATCAAGTTACTGTCGATTATATGAACCGCATGAAATCTCGGATTTATCACCCCCCATAACCTGTTACGTCATTATGGCAGTACCTCTTTACTGCTACCTATGAGGAAAATTCAATGGATCTTTGCATATAAAAAATCAATCCCATTACTGCGTTCTTCGGGACGACCCACTTTTATTGTGCCGTTTGCGTTATGGCCGTTTCAATTTCAGATATTGCGTCTGATAGGCGATAGTTTCGATGCGAGAAAATAAAATTGCGAAGTGCTGGCGTTAAAAAAAATGTTCATTAGGGAAATTGCTCATTAAATCGGAACTGATGCATTTACTTAAAACATTAATTACATTAAAGGAAATCAAATATTTCATATATTTATAAACATCTTTTAAAAATAAGATATTTTATTACAGTCATATTCTTTTCATTCATTATGGTTTGTGGTAAATCAGAAGAAAGATTGTAACTGTTTATTAAAAAAAATAACAGTATGGGGGATATTTCAAAATCCTGTCCAAGAAACAATTTCTGGATTTGAAACAATTGAAAAATCCTGTCCAAGAAATATTTTCCGGATTTAACACGTCTTGAAATATTGTGTTCCTTAAAGGGAACATTTCAAATTTATGATATAAGACATTTATAACCTTAACCAAGCACAGCCTAAGTAACAATTGCAATGGTACTAGTTTATAATGAATACATATAGTTGCGAGGTTGGGGGATGGCAGGTCGATAAGTGACTAATGATGGCCAATTAAAGCTAATAATCCAATATTACAAAAACAAACAAAATAATAACGAGCAAAATTTACTAAAATTGCATGTTTAATTATTTCAATTCACATTTATAACAATTGTAGTCTTCTAACATAGCCAAAATTAGAATGTCATTAATTATATAACATTTCTGAAATTATAATTGTTTGATTTAAAAATATTTAAGATTCTAAACCCGATCAGATATAACCTTTTTTTTTCTTTGTTTCTTCAAAATAAATCAATTAAAGGAATTGCGGAGCTAATAGAAAACCTATACACAAAATCTTTTCAATAACTGTAAATGAAACAGCACAGAGAAAATATTATGTACACCGGTCACGAAAATGGAACAACTGTTGCATTTTGGAATAGCTGATTAAAATTCCACTATCCGCGTCCCCATACAAAGAGGGGCAGGTGTTTTGTTGTTGGCTCGACAATGTATTTTTCAAAATAGGAGCCAACACACGTTTCATAAACAATAATTTACAACCCATTGTCTATGCTGGCAAAAACACGGACTCTCTAATGTGTCGATCATGTTCTTTTTTTTTCTGATTTCGACAGCACCTATACAGTTTCTCAGCGTCTCAGCTTCGCCGAAGGAACTGTCGACATGAGCTTTGTACGAACAACAAGCCATTGTTTCAGTCAGTGTCAATCAATTCAATTAAATTATTTACAATTATATGCATGGCTGTATTTCCTGAAGCGAAATCGCACTTTTATATATAGCTGATGCTTCGTTAACATAATAATAAATAAAAAATGAATTAACATGATTGTTTCCAATAACGTAAATAATTAATAGAATATAGATTTGTATATATTTTAGTTCGCTGAAAAGACGTTAAATAATTGTCTGATGGTGAAGGTATAATCATATTTGTATCCTATGATATTAATTTTAGATTACTTAAAAACCATTAAAGCTAATGTAGGACAGTCAAGATTATAGATTTTATAAATGTGGCGTGGATTATCATCATCAATCGAAATTCTCTTCTTTTGTCTTTCCCCTTCCCAGTCCCATTTTCACGACATTGTAAGGTCGATTTTCATAACTTTTGTGCCGATTATTAATTTACATTATGGTGATTTGTCTCGGACAATAAATTCCTTGAGTCGTTTGCACTGTTATGGCTCCTTCCCATAAGCATCCAGTGGAAGTGCCATATAGAAATTATATAGAGAAGCGGCAAAGGCATGTAGGAGCGAGCGGTGCCACACATGGGATTGCCAATTAAAGTACATGAGTAAAGCCGCTTTCAGGCTATGTTCTAATATTTACTCCGAATATTTGACTTGGGACATTTATCAAATGGCCCTAAGTAGCAGACAATTCATCTACGGTCGTAACCAACGTTGAATTCAATATTTATTATGTTTTTCAGATTCAATACAATAGTCTGGATTAGTTTAAAAGTATGTCCAAAAAATTTCTTCTTCAGTGGTAAGTTAACCTTTTTAGAAAAATTAATTATAATTATGTATGAATGAAATCGGAATGTTTTTAATATTCGACCACTCTACTGCGAAAGAAAGAAAACCGTCACATAATAAGTAAATAAAACGTCTGCGTTTATGTACTTCTGGGTATTCATTACGAAAATTATTGTTTACTTTCACCGAGTATCAAGCAGAAAACAACCAATTAATCTTTGCCCATAAATACTTTATGAATGAAACATTTATGGAAACAAACTAAATTTGCATAATTATTCATAATTATTTAAATATTTACACTTACATAGTTTACGGCCACATCGGACAGTCACTTTTAATGCAGCGGAAAATGATTGATTGATTGATATCTAGCCCATTTCAGTATTATATTATTGATTTATGTCTTGAGTAATTTTACACTTTCTATTACAAAATTAAAATAACTTATTTAATACGAATTATTATTGCATTAATTTAAGTTTATTAAAAAAAGTTAAATATTTACTCTTAATATAAATCTTTTCAACTACATTCTGAAATTTACCCTATAAGATGTAAAAATAGGAATATTTATTATTAATCAACTCAAGAAACACACCAACTCTAAAAAGCCGAACTAGTGAAATAAAAATTAAGTAAACCACTTAATATAGGACACATTTTTTCAATAAAACTTCATTAAGGTAAAGCTTATTAAGGCGCCATCTATTGTCTAAAGCGTTGCGTTAAAGTTTCCTAGTTAAGTAGATAACCACGAACAATTTTCAACACAACTGAGAAACCTTTAGACAATAAATAGCTCCTTAATTGTATACTTTTATTTTATAAATACTTGAAGAATTAAAACTTCGTTTCCCTGTTTTCAGAACCTCGCCGGAATTACAAAAGAAAGCATGCATAGCCCGCTGGCAATGCAGACGAGCTGTGCGGAAAACATTGGGATTATCTCCAAAGGTAGCTCTATGGACCTACACAGCCAACGTGCGGCCAATGTTGGCATATAATATGGTGGCCAAGAAAGACCACGAAATCAGCCGTAAGGCTCCTAGACCATGTTTAACGAAGCGCCCTTTTGAGCGCGACAGAAGCCATGAGAACAACACCAATAGCGGCTATTGAAGCCCTGCTGCACCTGTCACCCTTGAACATATTTATCAGAGAACAGGGGGCAGTGGCGGCCATAAGGCTTCGAGCAATAAAGGCATGGCTTGTAAGCAACGGAGGAAAAAACCACACCACCACAAAATCTTAGAGGATCTCAGGAAAAGAAACCCCGAAACTATGATGCCGGTGGACAATATCCCTCGAAAATACATTTTCACCCTTCAAAAAGATCTAAGATACGAAGACTCAGGAGTAGGAAGCAAGCACAAAGACATTCATATATACACTGATGGGTCGTCAACGGAAGCATGGGCTGGTTTAGGAATTTTCTGCAAAAACCTGTCCCTAAAAAGTAGTACTGCACTAGACAAAACAATTAGCACTCCGACATTGGTGGAACTCGTGAGTATACTATATGCAGCAAAGGCAATCTCTGACAAGAAGATCAAGGGGAAAACATATCTTCTTGTCCATTGCCAGCTGCAAAATTACCTCGGCATTAACGCTGGTATGTTGCGATGCCTTGGAAGAAGTGGCTCGTGACAACAAGGTTGTTATTTATTTATTATTTTTATACTTTGTAAAATGACACAACAAAAGCAGAGGCAACAGAATAGCAGATGCTTTTGGCGAGGAAGGCATCCGGCCCGAACCTCTCCCTGCTAGTTCTGAGTACCCTATTGAAAATTGCATCAATCAGATACCACAAGGAAGGATGGGACAACACATCTGGCTTTAGGGTCTCAAAAAACTTCATCGCAATGAACATCAAAACGGCCTCTGTATGCAACTGTCCAGAGAAAACCTACGGAAGGTCGTAGGGCTTCTAACAGGACACTGCATTTTAAGATTTCACCTGAACAAACTGGGACTACAATCTAGTCCTATCTGCAGAGAGTGTGAAGAAGAAGAGGAAACCGCGGAGCATGTACTTCTATACTGTCCCGTATTATCCAACTTTCGTGAATCCACATTGGGAGAAGGATGTCTAAAGTCATCAGAGGGACTCTCTTGCTGCAGTCCTTTGCCAATGCTTTGGATTGGCTTGACCGTAGCAAGGAATGAGGACTCAGATGGAAGGACCTACGTACAGGGAAACTCTCCGCCCTCCCATCAAATTAAACCAGAACCAGATTACAAAAGAAAAAATGAAAAATCTATAAACACTAAGGAATAACTTCAAAATCATGAAGAATTTTAACCAATCAGAAATGTTCAAAAGATCAATTAATTATTGCAAGAAAGTTTCAGCCCATCCTTCACAATCATAGAGATTAAAAATATATAAACAATATAAAAAAATACCATTGTTGAAAGTAAAAAAAATCGACACTACAAGTTAATGTTATAAAGAATTTAAAATATTTTTAAAATCTGAAGAGCTTCGGATACTTAAAAATTCTATAAACGTAAAAGAAATCTAAGAATTGTAGAAATTTAAAACGTTTTGATATTTTGAAATCTTCGAATGATAGATTTTTCGCAGATCAATCGATTCAGCGTTAGCTGGAACTATATTTCTAAGATTTTAACAAAAAAATTACAGAAAGAAAAACCTATTAAACAAAAACTCGCTGCAAGTACAAAATTGAAGATTTTTATTCGACATTGGCTGGGACTATATTTTTTAGATTTTTACAAAAAAATTAACAGAAAAAAATACTTATAAAAAATCTAAAAACTCGCTAGAACTGCAAAATTGAAGATTTTGTAAAAAAAAGAAAAACGTGTATAAACATTAAGCAAATTAACAACAATGGGGAATTCTAAACCAATAGAAAATGTTCCAAAACGTAAATAAAAAGTTGCAAGGAAAAAATTAATTATTGCAGATTCCAGATTCATAGAGATGTAAAAAAATTACCAATATTGGAAATCTCTAAAACAACTTAATGCAATGAAGTATTTTAGAAATCTGAGACGGCGCTAATTATAGAGAATCCATAAGGAATTAAAAATATTTAAAACGATTTGAACACCAAACATTATATTATGATGAGCTTTAGAACCTTAAAAAATTTAAGAATTCCAGAATTGTAAGGAATCTATGAGAGAAACTTACAAGTCTAGAAAAGATTTAATTATTAAAATTTATTAGTTTATGTTACGCCCTACACCGAAAGGTAGAAGGGCAAAAGATTAAGTAAATAAATAAATAGTTTATGTTACGAAGAATTTTAAAGAATCTATAAGGAATTCTCTTTTAGACACTATAACTAGTGAAGAATCTTAAAGGATGAACTCTAGATTTATCTTAAAATGTGGATAGCTGCAACCACTGAAACATTTTTATCTATAGATATTTGGAAATCTTCTATAATTATTTTGGAATTTGATATTCTTACAACAAAGAGTTTCAAAACTCTATAAAGCCTTCAATATCACATTATAAGTCTCGAAAACTTGTACTTTAATACATATGCAAATCAAAAATTTTAGTTTCTCAAATATTTTAGCTGAACAATCTAAAGCGATTTTGTCTAGAATTTTAATCTTAAGCAATTTTTTGAAAGTACTAGATCTATAGATATTTGGAAATTTATAAAATACTACACTTACATTTTAGAAAATTTTGAATAACTAGAATAGGAGAACTACAATTCTTACAAATTGCAAAATTTTGTTTCCTGATTTTTTTGGAAATCTAAATTCACAGAAAAAACTAAGGAGATACAAGGTGGGGCAAAAGTCCCGCTACCATTTTGATTGCCTATAACTTTGCTCAAAGAAAAGATAAGTAAGTTTGGTTTTCATAAAAAATTTATTTGGTCTTTACATTTTTTTTTTCGTTATGATTGGAAAATTATATCGGCTAAATGGTGACCGCGATTCGCTATGCAACTTTCGGCTCTTTTTAGGGCATTTTTCATGACATCCTTCAACATATCGGGCTGAATTTCTTCAATTTCGTGACGGATATTGTCTTTAAGATGTTGAACCGTTTGGGGCTTATTCACATAAACTTCTGATTTAAAAAAAACCCATAAGAAAAAGTCTGCTGCTGTTATATCCGGAGATCCGGCTGGCCATGCTAAATCGCCACCTCGCGAAATTAGTCTTCGTGGAAAAACATCATTCAATATTTGAATTGTTGAACGAGCTGTGTGTGCTGTGGCCCCATCTTGCTGAAACCACATGTCCTCTAGTCCTTGCTCTTCCATTTCAGGCACAAGAAAATTTCGAATCATGCCTTGGTACCGTTCAGCATTAACAGTAACTCCAACACCTTGGTCATTTTCAAAAAAAATAGGGACCAATGATGTTGCCAGCATGAATACCACACCATACAGTTGTTTTAGGTGGATGCAATGATGTTTCATGAATTAATTGAGGATTGAGTGTTCCCCAAAACATGACGTGGCCACGAGAAGAAAATGGGCTTCATCGCTCATTATCAATTTAGACGAAAAATCTTCAATTTCACCAGACAGCCTTATGATTGCATTACTGTACGCAACTCGTTGATCATGATCTTCCGGTAGCAATTTTTGGGCTAATTGAATTTTGTACGGGAACATTTTCAAATCAGTTTTCAAAATTCGCCTTAAACTGCGTGCAGAAATGTGTAACTGGGAACCACGTCTCCGAATTGATGTTTCTGGAGGCTTTGCAACACTATCGCGCACCAGAGCCACATTTTCAGCGTTGCGAGACGTCCGTTGTCTTCCAGAACGGAAGCTGCATGCATTTTTTAAGAAAACTTTTAAAAATATATAAATGTTTATTTACAAACCAAACAATTGAGAAGTTAAATATGTTTGATACTCCGAATTCAATAAATAGAAAGATTATTTACTGCATGCTCCTAATTCTCTCAATAAAAATGTATCCAAGGCAATAAAATAAAAATCTATGTACGTACCAAAAATTAATACACAAACAAAACCAATCAAATTAAACACACTTCTAATAAAAATATGGCAAGTATGAAGGTACAATATTTTAGATCATGCCTAATTACTACACCACTGTACATTGGAATCACATTTATTTTGAGAACCGTAAACCAAATACATCCTCAATAAATTGCACAAGCTCTCTTCTGCGGAATCCTTTATCGGCACTTTGCGGTCACATGAAAGCAATACTTGACTTACTAATAACTATAAATACCATTTATGACACACTGCGTACTGTACGGCAAAATTCAAGATGACTAACGCTTATAATTAAACTGTATTTGTTGTGATAACCTAATTAAAATTTGATTTGGCGAAAAGTTGTCAAAATCATGCAGCAAATGTAATGTAATTAGAAATATAAGGTAACAGCTACAAATTCTTGTAAATCAAGTACATTTTAACGTTTAACGTATTATTATAAACAATTCATTGTCTTACTACGTATGTAGGAAATACTTTAATTCTAAAGGGTTTTCAATATCGGAGGAAAATATTTTAAATTTAGGCCAAAGAAATAAAATTGTAAGATGCACGTTAATTTCGTTGTGTGAACATTTTTGCTTTTTGAAAGTTGTTAATTTTTATTTCTAAATATTAACGAGATATTTATTTCTCACAATAATTTAGATTCTAGCAGTTTGGATAATGAATGATTTATAAGAATAGGAGTTTGGAATGTTAGATCAATAATTGATTAACACTTGATTTCTTTAAAAAATCAGTGAAATAAACCAAGTGCTTATCAATTATTTACCTATTATTTCATGATGTTTCACCAAGAGATAATTATTCAAGAAATTTTGGAAGGGATTAAATTAAGTCTAAATATAAGGAAGATGTGTGGCCAAAGGATTTCGAGGATTGGCTAACTGTAAAGGACATTGCGGGACTAGTAGAAACGTGGATTATAAATATAAATATAAAGAAAAATGTGGAGGAAATTAAATGTTGGCTACCAGGGGACTATAGGATGTCAACGAAGGGCGAATAATTGAAGGGCGAAGAGTGGAATAACAATGGGAAAGAGAGAGAGTATGAAAGAGGACAAGGTAGAGTTCACGGAGGGTGGAGAACGTCTGGCATGGGTTAAATATTAGCAAAGAGTGTACTGGATAAATGGGAGCATTGTATATTAATAAAATCTCGAATGAAGTAAGAAAGGAAATAGACTATAGATTCGCCAAAGAAGGAAAATGGGTGGTTGGAGTGACTTTAATGCAAAATTGGGTTGAGGGATTAGAGATTACGGTACAAGGATTGCAAGTAGATCTCAGGATAAGTGGATAAACAACGAGAGCAAGAAGGTGAAGGAATGGGTGATGGAACACGATGGGAGATATCAAATGGATGCACAAAAGGGCATTGGGAAGGTAAGAAAACATACATTGGTCCAAAGAGATCGATAGTGAATAATTACCTAGTTATCAGTGGTTTTTAAGAAAAGAAGAGAGAAAAATGGAAGTGGAAGGGTGGAAGAAGTACTGAAAGTAGAAATGCAGATGGATAAAGATAAGGAAGCGGAGCAAAAACAAGTATGTGCGAAATTGGAGAATGGTGTACACGCCATTAGGGATATGAGGAACAGGTTAGAGAAGATTGAGTGGGATGAAGTTAGGTATATAGAAAAGTTAAAGGATGTCAAAGTTGGGTGCGGAAGAAAAGTGAAGGGAAAACATGAGAAAATGTGTACTTGGTGCTATGAAGAATTTACAAACGGCAAACCATTTAATAAAATAGCTAATAACGAACGGAACGGGGTGATAGTTTCGAAAGTTGCCATGCAAACGATAATTCGTTTAATTGCAAAAATGCAAATGTGTAATTATGCAAATCCCTGGCATTCTTTGTCTCGCGAGCTCCATTCATTAATATTTCACTCGTCCAATATTTCAAAGGAGACAGCGGGAGAATACTGTAATCTAGTGAAAGTAAAAACGCCAAGCAATTACTGCATCTAGATGAACGACAATAACATGAGCCCGTGCTTTAACTCGCTCACAAAGGAACAAATATACGACAATGAATGAAATAAGGCCGTTTTGTCTTAAAGCCACATGCCGACTCTTCAGGAAATTTTAATTCACTTGCATTCATTTCACGCTAATAAGCTGCACATTCATAAAAAAAAAAAAATCGCCACGACAATGACTGATTAAACCGCCAGTCACATTGCGTTAAGAGTATACAGAGAAATTCCATTCAAAACTTATTAACTTGAAATATAACAAAAAATATGTCTATTACAGTTGATTATTAATTGTAGTCTTAATAAGACTCATTTGTTGTAGATTTACGAAATGTTTTCTAATTATTGATTATTAATTAATTTCATATACTGAAAATTTATATTTTAGAACTGTTAGTCATGGAATGTAAAAGTCATATTATAGCTTAAGTTTTAATGTATATGTAGGGAGGGTGAGTGGCCACTATCACACCCTCCAATCTCTAAAATATAAACCACGAATTCTTAAGTAAATCTTGTACAGAAGATAATATTCAGGTCACAATTAAAGCAAAAAACGTTTTACTGGTTGGAGGGTGTAATAGTGGACACACGCCCATCCTACATATAGATTTAAACTTACGGTATCTTAAGACGTTTTAAATGGGCAGCAACGTCAACAATGACGGTTGAAGATTTTTGGTAATCAAATCAGTGATAGTAAATAATGTAAAAAATATATAAGATGGGTGGGTGTTCTCCAATCAGCCAAATCTAAGAATTTTACCAAATTTAATAATATTCATGTCACAATTAAAGTAAAAAGTTTATATTCAAGAAAATACACTCGTAAAACTCGTTTGTTTGTTTTACTGATTGCATGGTGTAATCATGTAAATGATTTGACCTAATCCAATCATTTAAAATTATATTTGATTTCCTATCAAAACCAAAACACATTTTAAACATTTCTGGTTACAAAACACTTCAACGATTAAAACGAATCTACGTTTATAAATAGAAATAATTATTACAATAGGCTGTGAGTAGTATATAAATATAGAATTGGTCATTCATTATTAAAAATACGTTTTACCGAATGGTTATTTATAACACGATATTTCCGTACTTCCTGCCGTACTTTGGTTAATTATTTTTTGAGTGAATATTTTTTATTGCCGTAGGCGGGCCGATCGGTAATCCCTGATTCGGATTACCGACTCCTCCGAAATGGGAATTGCGAATTTATGGAACAGGCGGAGCGGAGGATGGGATCATCGCGAAATGCCGGAGAGTCTTTGTCTTACGTTTAAAAGATGCAAAACAATATCGCGATGTAATACCGATTGAACTGGGCTTTCAAATATTTATGCGCGCGAAAAATGAATTTGAATAAATTAGATGCGTCTATGTCAAAAAGCGAAAAATCATGCTACAAATTAAATAATTATACAAAAATAGGTAAACAACATCAAAAATTACCTTAGTAACTTGTATAATAAATTGGCTATCTAAAAATAAACTTGGAATATTACAATTAACAATAATTACGACTTTCCCACCTATTTTGCTACAGGAAAAGGACGTTGTTTCAGGATTATAATTATCCCACAATTTCGTTTACTGTTAAATAAAATTGTTTCACCAGAATGCGTACCAATTAGCAAAGTAGTTGGAACTTCGCGAGAACGCCCATAGATAATATTAACGTCGTTTGCAAGAATCGACTAAGAAACTACACCAAACTCTAAATAATAGTGTGAATAATATTCTTGGACAAATTCGCAACTTACGCGAGTTTAATTTTACCTGTTGCTTGTTAGAAGAACGCAAACAACAATAAAGTAAATAAAAACCGAAAGTTCAATATTTACTTTTAAAATATAACTTTATAGCTTCTTGAAATTAAAAACAAACAATATTTATAGGTAATCAAAAGGTACCTATTGAATACGGTATTCAAAGAAGTGTATAATTTTTAAAATTATAAAAAAGGTTCTTTCTACTGATTAAACTGTTTTTGTATAGCTACTACTAAAAAATATAAATGCTCAAGCGGACAAACCGATATATTTTTTATTTGAAATAGACGCTACCACAGAATCAATTCATCAATATGGCAAAACTACGAACTCTTTCTTCATCCATCACTTGGTGAAACATAATTTAACGACAAGGTAAATTAGTAAATTACTAATTTACCTTATCATCAATATGGCTGTGTAATGTCGCCAATTGGACAAATTGAATGAAGCCATCAACAAAAAGAATTGGCAAATCGTAAAAGTGTTGTGTTCCACAAAGACAACGAGAGACCACACACAAGGTTAGTATCTTGCCAGAAGTTGCTGGAGCTTGGATAGGATTTGTTAGACCATACTCACCAGAACTTGCGCCGTCCGACTACTTTTGTTTCGATCTTTGCAAAACTCTTTGAATGGTAAACAATTCAATTCTGACAATGGTGTCAAACAGCACTTACTTCACTTTTTTGCTGAGAAAGTTCTTTGAGCGCGGCATTATATGTTACCCGAAAGTTGGCAAAAGGTCATCGAAAAAATGGTCAATACATAACTGAATAAAATTATTTCTTCCTATAAAAAATCGCCTTTGATTATTATAGTAAAAACCGTAATGACCTCCTTCCCTACTGTAACGCAATTTTTGATTTTCATCACGAAATGATATCTCTTTTGTTGAAGCGATCTAGTTAGGAGTCAATTTTGGATTTCTGCGAAAAAAGTAAATGACCTGTCAAATCATGCGAGATCTGTTGGAGCAGCTAGTAATCAGAAGGTTCAGTATCCAGTGAAGGCGACGGGTGTAGTAAAATATCCTACTGAACTGTTTTTAAAACTATTTTTACGTTATTTATGAATAGAAAAAGAAAATAATATTGTCATATTTTGGTCGTTTTTTCTCGTAATTTACAGCTCAAACGAATCAATTGTAATGAAATCACTAAATTGTAAATAATCCTTTCTTTGAGGCTATTTTTTATTTTCATCTGGAAAAATTCTATCGGATTTTAATGCGATCTAAGTTAGGAGCCACAGATAGTATGGATATCCAAGGACAAAAGAATTATTGGACACTTGGGGACCGACTTGCTGGCCAAACAAGGGACAGCAGGTGAATTCATAGGACCTGAACCCGCTTTCGGTATGCCCCATGAAATCGGAAAGGGCATAATCCGACGCAAGCCAGCAGAGGAGTACAAAAAGGTATGGCATAAACAAATCGGAATGATCTTCTTAGATCGTTCGGTACCTGACAGTATGCTGATGCTGTCAAGACTGAGCAGATTGAAACTAAGAAAAATCACAAGGCACTGTGACCTGAATAAGCAGAAACATTGGATGGGGATTGAGAAAAGCCCCCTGTATGCCATGGATGTTTGGAAGAAGTGGAAACTCCCCAATACCTGTGTACCTGTGAAATTCGGGAAGCCTATGCTTCATGTAGAACGGCTAAAAAGCATCCCCTGGCAGAAACTCCTAGACTTCATTAAAACATCCAAAGGCGCACAAAAGGACCACGGAGACCACAGTGCAGGGACGCTAAGCGACACCACCTCATGAGGAAAAAAAGTTAGGAGCCACTTTTCGATTTCTTCAAAACAAGTGAAACAGTAACCTACCAAATCGTGCGTTATCTGTCTGAATAATCAGTAATCAGAAGGAGCAATGTGCGATAAACCATTTTGAAACATATTATTAAGTTTTTTTTACGAATTCATGAATCAAAATAACTTGGTCATGTATTTCCTCGTATTTGTTATTAGTTTTCTTATAATGCAATCAATTTGAACCTATATAGAATCATCAAGTCGTTAAAAATCCTTTGCATCAACTGCTCGGAATTGGGAAATCCTTTTTAACCACTCTTGGTTTCAGTACAAAAGGCACCCAATTGTCTTGTTTGTGAATCAGTTCCATGGATATCAATCATACGGAAACTGCTTTTTGAGTCACTTCCAATGATTCTGCATCCTCGGGCGATTTATTTCAAAAAACTGCTAGAGATTTGGGGCTCAGACTTTAAACTTCAGGTTCTTTGCTTTTTCAGAAGTTCTGAAAATAGGTTTTGGAATAATTAAGGTGGGTATTTTTCGTTTGCAAATACGAAAAGGTTTTTTATTTGCAACTAAACCTAATTTTATTATTCTTTTAGGAAATACATTGCATGAAAAAATAAACCTATTTCTGGATCTCTTGCTTTCCAAAGAAATTAAATATTTCTTATGAATACTTGTACATATTTTGTAAATTTAGGTAATTAAATATTATTAGTAGTATTATTACACACTGATAAAGAAGAGGACATCAACTTGTTATAGTGTTAATAATGATGGGAAGAAAAATAAGACACTCATTATTATTTTATAAATAATACACTTAATTACTGTCAACTGAAAATATTTACAATATCAGAGTTTTGACCTTTTTAGAAATACAATATATTTTAGAAATACAATATATTTTAGTATCAAAATAGTATAGTATAAATTCGCTGTGGATCTCTAGCTTCAAAAAATTGAATTTCCCATGAATCCTTGTATATATTTTGTATAGTTTAATGTTACCCTATTATTGGAAATTTTGATTTGGTTAATAGAGTATTATTATTATTTTTATTCTAATGATAAAGAAGATTACATCAACTTGTTAGAATGCTAAGACACTGAATTTTTTTTTGAAACAAAACAACACAGTTAGAAGGGTTTCACTTTTTTTTATTGATCACTGCAACATGTTTCACTACATAGTGACTTCATCAGGAAGATAAATAATTATATAAAGTGAAACCCTTTCAACTGTTTTGTTTTATTTCAATGTATTATGGAGTTTCATCATGTATACGCCTCAAGAATTTAATATGAATATTTTTACACCATTATATCTTAAGTAATACATATTTTCGACCTTTTTAGGCCATTATGCACACTTGAATGTAACCTAAAAAGGTAAGTGATAGTGATACATCCAAAATTTTGTCTATATTTATGTGAAACAAATTTTGTTTATATGTGTATGCGGTATAAAAATGTTTTTTTTTTGCTTAATAATGCTATTACATAATAATTATTTGTTAATCGTATTTTGGCAATAAAAATATTAATACGCTAGTATAAATTTAATTAATTCTCGATGTAATACAATTATTATTTTACAATCAAACTCGTGTTTATTATAATATTAAGTGTATACCTCGTAATGATAAATTCAATTTGTAATATTGTCGCAGAATAATTTATTAGGGTTACAAAATGAATTTATGTTATGAATTTATAGTTATTTTCCTAGAAAATTCGATAATAAAAACCCAAATTTACTCGTTTTAATTTTTTCAAATATTTTATATAAAATATACTAAGATCATTAAAAACATTTATAAAAATTGAAAAAAAACATTTTGAAAAACCTGAAAAGTAAATAATAATTTTAAATACGAAATTACATATTACACATTACAAAACGTTTTGCATTTTAAAATTATTACTTAATTTTCTACATAATTATTTTTTTTAAACTATAAATAAAATTACGAAATATAAATTATTGACATTTTTTTTTTAAATATTTAAATTCATATTTCTAAATTTATTTTTTTAAATAAACATTTTAAAACGGAAAATAAAAAAACGGAAATATATTTTTTAATAATACCTTTTATTATACAATAATAATTCATTTTATTTCTATACTTTTATTTTTAATTAAAATATAAAAAAATAAAATTTCAGGATGTATTTATAGTATAATATAATGCTCAAATGAATGTTACTTTTTTATTATATGAAATTCTTTTTTACATATTCTATTTTCAATTAAAATACCAAAAGAAACATTCTTTTTTTTACTAGTATAAAAATAAGGAAATTCAGTGTATTTATTTAAATCGCACCCAACTACTATAGTTTTTTATTTTTATTTTGTTTTTTCTTAAGAAAATCCTAAAATATTTAATTATAGAAATATACAGACAAACAAAACACATCAAAAACAATTGACGATAAGCAACAGTTACCGTTTTTTTTTGTTTGTTTAAGTCTGCAGAATATTGTGCACATAAAACGTGCTAATAACAACAATCAACAGATTATGAAGGAATTGTGGCGATTACGCCGAGCCGAGTACTATTCAGCACCATCGGAATGGCAGGTTCAAGAAAGAAAAACAGGTGCCCGAGCTGAATTGAAGGGGAAAAAACGGGCATTCTTGTTGAGATTTCACTTTATAAATAGGCAATAAATTGTTTTAATCGAGGGGTACGGTGGTGATTAAACGGGGGAGATTAGTGTCGCGCGGTACGGGCACCGTGGGTCGTGGATTCGTGCCCCACTCGTGGGAGCCCCCGAAGAAAATAAACGCAATCCGTCAACGTCTCCTTTACGAAATTATAAGGGATTCGTCTTATTTGATCGTTTCGCGTAGATTCCCAGGGTAATGCGAAGTGGACATTTGTTGATTTATTTATGACGGATTAAAAGGACTATTCTGTAGGTCGATGGATTGGTTAAAAGGAACGCCGTGTGTTATAATAAAATACGTAATCTTACCTTACATCGATGGTGCTCCGAAGAATTTTAATTATTACTCAGAGGTCATTATATATACAGCATCCCAGCGAAAGCAAACAATAACATTAGATGATTGCACTAAGAACACACTTTCTGGGGGGCGGCAGACCCTCGGGGCACCGAAATCCGATGTATTTGTAACCGAGCACAAACACCAGGTCAATGTATCAGTCGCGACAACACTGAAATCAACTGTCGGGGTATTACTACGAGTGTTTCACATACTCCATTTTGAACTGATCTATAAAGAATGTGTGTATACTATGTTCTTGTCGGTTCCTCGTCGGTTTGAACCGTGCGGCTGCACTCGTATCATAATTTGAGATCCTTGTTCTGTCACTATTATCACTGTACGAATGTTTTTATTAGGTGTGTCTTTGTAAAGATGAATATACAAGAACTAAAATCACATCGATGCAGCTATCACCTATTAGCTATACACTCCGCTTTAGAACCTCACTTAGTGTCCATCTTTGCCCAGAAGATGGAGCACGCGACATTCATCGACAGTCCCTTAAGCGCCGCCCATGCGGTGCGTTCCGAAATTGCGACGCGTTCCGAAATTCCGGTGCGTTCACCATCCCCTGATTATTATAAATTATTCATTACTAATCACCTATAAATAAATAAACAGTGCACATTACCTGGTCACACAAGTAAATAAGCTATTATCTCACGAGCGCAAACCTTTTTAAAATCATGCATATAAATACGTCTTACGCAATGTTGCCAATACAATAAAAATAAATTATTAAAAACTAACTACTTAAAATGTATTTACATTTTTACTTCATTTTAAATTTCACTATATTTTTAATTATATCATTTTGTATCGATGATCTGATTTGAAATGTTAGTTTTAGCAGTATTGTATATGTGTATAGAAAATTAACTTTTTAGTAAACGATTCTTTTTATTATTTATATACAAATTGAAATTTACTTAGACAGATGAAAATTGTCTCTTTTGGCAGATAAAACGATTTAATTTTAAGATAGAAAGTTTTATTATTTGACAAGTTGACAAATGACAAGTTCTATAACATTACTTTTCTACACTATAATGACATTTTTGACAGTAAGTTAATTACTTTTGTATTTTTCGTAGATGGAATTAGCCATTTTGGATTTTAGGCAAATTTAGTGACATTATTGTTATTTAGTAAACTAATTTTTCAAGAGATAATTGATTTGATTTGGCACATGGGTTATAACTATTCTTTGAGAGATGAGAAGCCTTATTTTTAAAAGATAGAAGATAAAATGACATTTTGACATATGCAAATGTCATTTGTGACATATAAAATTGTCACTTTTGACATTTTGTGATGGCAGATATATTTTAATTATTTTTTGACACAAGAGAAGCTTTATTTTTAACATATAGAAATTGGAAAATAAAAAGTGTCATGTTTAACATACAAAATTGTCATTTTTGATATATGAAATTGTGTTCTTTGACAGTTTTGGCATAATTGTTGTTTAGAAAAATAATTTTTTACTAGATATTTGATTTGATTTTAACAGGTGGAAAATGGGAAATGGATTATAACTAATTTTTGACAGATGAGAAGCTTTATTTTTGATAGAAGTTGGCCAATATAAGTATCATTTTGGACATATAGAATTGTCATTTTTTTAAATTGTCAGTTTAAAATAAAAAAATTGTCACTTTTGAAAATTTTTGGCATTATTGTTACTTACTAATACTAAGTTTCTACAGATAATTGATTTGATCTGACAGATGGAATTGGCAGATTGATTATAACTATGTTTTTAGATTAGAAGCCTTACTTTTGACAGATAAAAATTGACAAACAAAAAGTTTCATTTTTAACATATAGACACTTTTAATTTTTTTGGCATTTTTGTTATTTAGAAAAATAAATGTTTAACAGATAATTGATTTGATTTAAGAGATAGAAATTAGCAGATGAATTATAACTAATATTTTACAGATGAAAAGCCTCATTTTTGACAGACAAAAGTTGGCAAATAAAGTGTTATTACTGTTATTTGGACAAATAATTCTTACCAAATAATTGTTTTGATTTGACAGATAGAAAATGGCAGATGGATTATAACTATTTTTTGAAAGATATAAGCCTTATTTTTGACAGATAGAAGTTGGCAAATAAAACGTGTCATTTTTGATATATACAATTGCCATATTTGGCAGATGATAAAAATAATTTCTGCCAAAGATATATGAAGATATTTTTATTAATTTTGGCACTTTAGACTCAAGATTAGGGAGTCCGAAGTAATTGTGGTAAAACCCTCTTCACTAAGATAACTCAATCAAAATGACTTTCTAAAAGTCTTTTGCTAGAAGAACTGTAGAATTTGGTAATATATAATATATTGTATCTCTAAACACAAAAGAACAATTTTTTAAATCCTTATTTATTACAAATACAGTTTTGTCTGAACCTGTAGGGGCCTTTCAATTTAATGTTACTTCTAAACATATAACTTTGATTGTTGATTTGTTAGACCAATTTTGGCCATATTTTTGATTAAAAATATTCTATACCTGCCTCATTTTTGCTAAAAGATGGCTAATACTGATTTGTCTACAATATTTTATCAGATGGGGGTTTATTTATTTTCACAAACGACTTATTTTTCCCATTGTTAAACAGGAATTAAACGTAACATGCGTTTGTGGCATAAATACAGTTAGAACTTAAAACATATCAAAATTTAAGAAAATCATTAATCAAGGCTTCGTTTCTTCACAGTTACATGATATAACTTTAACTTATTGTTTGTAAAAACCCATTTTAGAGGTTAAGTATTGACATTCCAAATAAATAAGTTAGAGTAATGGTATGCAACCCAACATTCAAATTTGATCCTTTTTAATTATTTCATTTAAAAAAAATAGATCTTTGTTAGTAAAAATGTATAAAACGTATTTTACGACTGATAGAAATTATAATAGTTACAATTTTAATTATTTTGTTACTCCCCATTTCTACTCTAGGTCTTTATTACTGCTTGCTCAGTTAAAACTCTCGACTATAGCTAGTCAATCTATGACGAAAACTAGCAACTGTTGCTTATCTCAAGTAAGTACTAAGTATATTTTCTATGGCTTTTCTTTTCATAGCATCCATGTCACTAGAGTTTCACAATTCTTAATATTGATTTTTATAATTTTAGTTTCAAAATAGATCACAAGCTCTTCAATTACTTTCAGAGTTTTAAATTCATCTTCAATATCACGTGTCTATGTTTTTAAATTATTTAAAGATTAATGAAATCAAATTTAATAAACGTTAGTCTTATTATTATTATTATCTTTGTTTCTCCTGCTTACAAATTACAAAAAAAAATATAATATACATACAATCAAATAATACACAAATAATTTAGGATACATTAAATAGAAATTAGAAATATATGTATTCTAATAGCACAAGGTTCACTTATTAATCAAATATAATGTATGTATATATATCGTAATCGTTTATCTGTAGATAATAAGTGGTTTTGTGTTATTATATATACGCATTAAAAGAACTGAACAAAAAGTAAATAACAATCTGTTCGCAGACATGACGCTAGATTAATTTTCGAGAAGAGCAATATAAAAACGAAAAACATACACTCATTGTGAGTTTACCAGTGTTTACTCAAGAATTTGCACGTATACTATAATTAGGATAATTAAGTGGCACGAAAACAGAAGGACTTGGTGAACTCACTTGTCATTATAATATCATATGAGCAAGTTTTTTCCGTTAAATATTTATAAGAAAAAAAAGTTACAACCTAAAATTATATATATATTGTGACCTGACATGATCACCGATTTCAAGGTAACGCGGTTAGTGTACGCTTGTGATCGCTACATATTTCGTGCCGCATATGTTCCGTTAGTAGTTCAATAAATTGACTTATTGGACGTACCCGCGGTGTACCTATAACAAGTATCAACAGGTTGCCACCTTAAATTAGGGCAAACATCAAAGTTAACCTTAAATTGGAACAACTTGGTAACTAGTGAGTAATTGGGGCAATCACACAAATTAACTTTAGTTGTGTATTAATTAAATTTTTTGCTTTGTTCAGATGGCGACAATGAAGGCTGGATTGAAAACTTGGCGGGAATCCTCTAGTTTAATTTTGGTGGCAAAAACCACATTCACTCCACAAATAACAGTTAGTGATTACAATTACAAGCTACTCTCTGTTAAAAGAAGTATGAAATCTGGCTTCATGCCGAACACATATGTATTCCCAGGAGGAAATATATCACCTGCGGATAAGTCAAGAGATTGGTTGAAGCTGTATGAAAAATTTGGATTTAAAATGGACTCTTTTGAGAAAATTAGATTGAAGCAGAATATACCTTTAATCCTACAAAACGATAATAATCCTGATGTTCTTCCAAAATACTTATCACTAAGAATTGGTGCTATTCGTGAAACATTTGAAGAATGTGGAATTCTTATTTGTAGAAGCTATAAGATTAATTATAAGGAGAGGATTGCTAGATGGGCTTCATTTATAGGTAAATCTTTGAACTTAGAAATAATGCATAATTTTAATATCAATAGTTCTATACTATTAAACCATTAAAAATTATAAATTCGGTTTTGTATAGTAAAATATATATAAATATTTGATACTAACACATATTAATTATTTATATTGCATGTTTTCTGAAGCCATAAAAATGTAAATTATATATATATATTATCAAAAATGCCATTTACTTTTCGATGTAGGCTAAAAATGTAAATTATTATTATTATTAAAGGAGGTCCCGAAATTAAAAAGTGGCAGGACAAGGTCCACGATGATCCTGAACAGTTCTTAGAACTGTGCCATACATTTGAAGTATACCCAGATGTTTGGGCATTAAAAGCTTGGAGCAATTGGGCCACACCATCAACAATGCCTGTTCGTTATGATACCCTTTTTTTCTTAGCTTCCTTCCACCAAACTCCAGCTGCTCACGCAGAAAAGCAAGAAATTCAACATTTAGAAGTAAGTATGTTTTGAAACATATTTCAATTATGTAAGCTTTATTCTTATTCCATGTTTGTCCACCCTATTATACTAAAATTGCTATTTCCTGCTGTGAAACAATCTTGAATGTGCATTAATTCCTTCATTAAAAAAATCAATGCTCTTTGAATCAATGGCTTATAATTCCTAAAATGGCTGTAATATGTGTATGTTTCAATTCTGCTCATTGGGTCTTTGCATTAAAACAGTGTTTTGTGTTTGTCTATTAAACTACATGTTAATAATTAATTTAAGAAATTTGTTGCTCAGCAAACTCCATTGTGTGCTCGTTTTATCTTTTCTATATGTTGTATAATCTAGATAAAAAGGTAGCTTGCTAAAAGTGAGAAGGCTTTTGTTAATAAAGCCTTTAAAATTGGTATTAAAATTGTTTCAGTGGGCTAGCCCTAAAGAGTACATATTGCGCAACCGCAGGGACGAAATTATGCTACCTCCGCCTCAATTTTATGAAATATCCCGACTGGGAAATTTTCTAGACATAGATCATCTGTCAAAATTTGCAAATGAACGAGCCGAGCAAGGGATTGAGCGTTACTTGCCCTGGAGGATCGATTCTGAGCAAGGATTATTTACTATATTGCCAGGAGATGACTTATATCCAGAAAAACTCGATGATCAAGTAGCTAAAATACCATCAATGTCCAACCTTCCAGATAGTAATGTACAAAACCGAGTAATGCACAGATCTATCTCAGACTATCAATTATTTATAAAAAATATAAAACCTAAATACAATCATCTTGTTCCTATAGATTTTAGTAATTCTAAACTGTAACAAAGAAATGTCACTAATTTAGATGTCACAATAGCTTAATAAATATATATTTTTACAGTTTTATCTAATAAGTTTGTTCTAACTCCATTTATGTAACACAAGATATGATTTAATGTAAAGATGTTTTACCGAATTTTGTAATAAACACAAATATAAGTGTTGCTGTACTAAATGTATTAATTCAAATCAGTTTAATTTTATTATTTAAACAGTTATTAAACACTAGTCATTTTTTGCTCTTCTTATTTCGAGTTCATTAAAAAAATATTTCAATTCAAAGATGCATATCAAATGTTTCTTAATACTTTATTTATTTCAGAAATTTTTTTACTATATATTTAATTACACTATTATTTGATACTCCTGAAGTGCTTTATAGGCTATGAGAGTTTTCTTAAAGCAGATTTAAATTTGTTTCAGTGGGCTACTCCTACAGAGCACTTATTACGCAACTGTGAGGATGAAATTAAATTACATCCACCACAGTTTTATGAAATATCTCGACTTGCAAATTTCCATGACATAGAGCATTTATCAAAATTTGCACATGAACGAGCTGACCTTGGACTTGAATGCTATTTGGCATGCAGGATCAATACAAAACAAGGATCATTCCATGTACTGCCAGGAGATGAATTATATCCAGAAAATGTTGATTCTCAGATGAACGGAATAACATTACCTGATATCCCTAAGTGCCACATAAAAAACCGGGTACTGCACAGATCTTCTAATGAATTTGAATTGATTATAAAAAATTTAAAACCAAAATACAATCACCTCACACCTGTACACCTCAGAAATTTTACACAGTAATAAAAAAAAAACAGAGAAGTGATAAGGTTCATATAATTGTTTAATAAAATTCTCTTTTTACAAATGATTCATTTAATTAGTCTGCACAATTGACATCAAGTCTTTCAATGAAGCTTCTCAAGCCTCAAAAAGTGTGCAGCGAGACTACACCACAAAAATATAAAAAAACTAAATCTAAGTTACAAATATAAAAGTAGATCAGCGAAATTAAAAGAAAGCTAAAGGCGTCCAAAAACACTAAGCGAAGTACAAGCCTTTAAAATTTCTTTTAACTCACACACAAAAGGAATGTTTAAATCTTTGGTTTTGGAAAATAACACAGATATGACAAACAAGTACCTAAATAGAGCTTTAGTTTTTATAAAAAATAGTTATGAAGTCACCGTCATTTATATATCCCTAAAATTGACAGGATTTTACTTGCATGGAATCACACAAACCTTTATTTTCACAAGTAAAATAGCAATGCGAATTACACTCATATATAAAACTAAAACCTAAACTGATGTAGCCTATACAATTGTGTTTCTTTGAAAATTGCTAGCTTACATTCTTTTTATTGAAAAGGGGGCTATATGTTGACGACTATTTTTAGAAATCGCAAACAAAATTGCAGGAACTATTTATCTTGTTCTCGTAATTTTTTTTTCGCGTTTTTTCTTTAAACATATACTATTTCTTCAATGGCTACAAAAAGTTTTATAACTAAGCTATACTTTACCTAATTTGGCTGATGAATCTTTTTTGTTTATTACATGCAAATGCAATTGTTTAACTCGAAATTTTCAAGAAAAGAGCAATAGAAAATATTTTCACTTTTCACCAATATATGTACTACTACTTTTGTTCCCTCTTATAAAAATTGAATCCAACAAAAATATGACACCTTTTCTCAATATAACGAACAAAACAAAAATCTCGATGAATAAATTATATAAATAACTGAAACAACTTAAAGCTACTTTGTACTGTATTAAAGCATTCGAGATTCGAGCAAAACTATGAAAGTAGGCCATATTTTGGTTAGATTTTTAATGAGGCAAGTGTAGAATGAGCAGCATGTACATAATTTTTAAATTTTTTTGATTAAAGTAATTTTTGTACTTTCAATGGGTCTGCTCTTTCCGCAGTCGCTTCTTCGCTCTATGTACATATTTTGGCATTGATCAAATGAAAATGTTTATGAAAATATGTTAGAGAGAATCTGTTTTAAATACTGTTTCAATGGTTCGTAGACTTGATACCTCAAAGAATTTATTTCCGGCATATTCCTAAGACTTGTGAATAGCTCGCAGTCTGTTTCTAATATTACGATTGCAGAAATAAGTACAAATGTAGTGACAATCACAAAGGAAGGTACAAACGCTTTAAATATGTTAAACTTACGGCTCTTGTGTAATGGTTTTTGCGTATTTTGACTTGTATTTGGCAAGCATATTCGTCCATCTACCTGAGAGTAAGATAAAGGTGTTTGGCTACGACTCGACCTATGTGATGGATTCGTAGCTTCATAGCCGCGGTAACTATTTAAATTTAATTGAGATTCTGAGGAGGAATGTTCAAAGGAATCACGGAAGTAATAATCACTAAATCTATCCATGGAATCATCTTTCAAAACTGCAAATGAATCAAATGTTAGAACAACATTACTATTTCTTGCATTACTAATCATCACCAACTCTTCCTTCATTTTGTTGGCAATAACTAGTACAGCAGTATATATAATTACCAGTAGTTCGTAGTTTAGCCATTCCCATAGCTTCTTGATCTTCAGAAACCGTTTCCAGCCCTGAAACATCTGTATATACTTGTGCTGAAGGTCCATCTAACCCAGAACAAAGTCCTGTACTACTACAAGGTTCCATTCGAGAACCACCAGCATCTGAATGACTTGATCTGGTTAAATTACTATAACCTGTATTAAATAAAACATATTCATATTCCCCTTAAATTCAATAAGCACCTATTGAATGACGACAAACAGCACAACAATATTTTGTGTTTTACCTAAATGAGGTTGCAGGGGCGTGGAGGGGGTCGCAGGAACACTAGAAGCTTTCCTTCGTAAGCTAGAGGTGCGCTGGATACTGGGCTCTTCCCTTGTGGGGGAACCCGTGTCTTCTAATATCTCCTTCTCAGTACGGCCTGTGTACTTAAACTTTGTACCCCACGAAAAAAAACCACCCCCTGTTACAGTAGGAGCATTTGAACTTGTAGGCAACCTGAAAATTAAAAACAAAAAGTTTATATAAGCAATTGGCATTCTGGTGTTTTTACAATTTTCAATTATGATCCCAACGTTTATCACTATGTATGATTTTTTACCATAGGTTTTTATTAGAGAAAACAAAATTATAAAAAAATACTAATTAAATATTTTTTACAGGTTTTTGGATTTTTATTAATAGATATTGGTGTAAATTCTAGATTGCTTCTTTTATTTAGAATATTGATCATTATATGGACAATATTTGAACTCATAATAATTAAAATATATGTATGTATTTTAATAAAATCACATCCTTTTATATAATTTCATGTTATTAACTGCACACACCTAAAAGTTACCTGTAATATTCACATAAACATCTAAGTTGTAATCCAATAATATATAAATTTTATACATAATTAGAAATATTTAGTTATTTAATTCAATGTGGTGGATTTTTGTCATTTGTTAAAGTTTATAATTTCCTTTTTAATAATTGAAGTAGATTATAGCCTTTATAATAAATAATATATCAGTATATTACAAATATATAAGAATCTGACTTACGTAAAAAATAACATTTGTTCTATTGCACAGCGCCAGACATGCCTACAAGCAGCACCAGTTGGACATTTAAATCCTACAGTATGTTTCTTCTGAAAAAAACAAGTTATAAATTAAAGAAAAAAAAAAGAAGTGTAACACCATACATCATTATAATTTAAGTGTATTATAAACATTTTCCCTTCGTAATTGATTTTCTGTATGTCAGGCCATCGGAAGTGATGCGTCTTTTTACTTCCTTGTATCGTCAAAATACCGCTATAATTAATTCCTAAGTACAGTTGGCTACTTTTGTGGTCCTTAACAGAATGGGGGTCAACCCCGTAAGTATCCAAGGAGCAGGCGAGCTTCAAGAAAGCGTTCTCAACTTGCGAAGGGGTGTGCCCCTTCAGCTGTTTTTGGTGCAGCTCCATGGCTTTGTCCTCGATAGCTTCCGTTTGCTTGATGAGTATCTTAAAGTCCGAAATGTAGCTGCCCACGTGGATCTCGGGATCGTAGTCGCCGAGCTCCCCTTGTAAAATGTAGGCAGCCAACATTGCGGCCTCGTTAGGCACGCAGTACAAGCGGCCGTGCAGGAGATCACGCTTTAATTGCAAAAATATCTGGTAACGAGTGATCTCCTCTTTTAATCTAAAAGGATCCGGCGGATAGAATTTCACCCGAAAACTGAACAGAACAGGATCTAAGTCTTTAACTTGCTTACAAATCGATTTCCCTAAATCTAGCCAGTGCTAAAATACAAATTTCCACATATTAAAAAAAACAAGCCTCGTTTTACACAAGTTAAAAGCCAGGAGCGAACCGTGGCGCTCAACACCACACTATCTACGGGTTTCTACATCCTACAAGTTAAGGAGTTACTTTGTAAGAGTTTTAAAATGTTTTATTAACCCTTTCTAGCACATTATATGTACTTAATGCTTAAGGCATAATTCCCTTCACTAATTCAAAATGTCTCCTAAGTTTATACAAAAATATCATTTAAAAAAACTTTAGTTCTTCAGATCAGTAAAGAATAGAAAAATTCTTTTTAAAATTAATAATAATAAATAATGGGATTACACAATCTATTTATTTCCTTACTTTAATTTAAAATTTCACAAATTGTAAAAGTACCAAAGGCCATGAACCGAGTTGGCAAATTTATTTTCTCATCCAAAGTAAGAATTGGTGAAAGAAAGAATTGAAAGATATTTTAAATATGTATTTAAACCTTTTAAAATTCGCCCCTAGAAGAAAAAAAGGCAAATAAAAATGTAAGGTGTGTTAATTTGATAAAAACTTGAATTAATTTAATTTAAAAAAAATTTGACTATAGCTTCAACCACAAACTAGTGATTGTGAAACTTAAAGTTAAAACTATAGTAACAATTTTCAAATATACAGTGATAAAACAAAGTTTTTAAAGTATTATCTTAAATCTTAAAAATATACCACCACGTAAATGCTGACAACAAGAATGAAAAATGTTGTGATCTCATAATTTAACTATTTGGTTGACATATTATATTAAATTTCAACCAAGCATAAACAGTTTATGAAAGGTTTATAGATTATAATTTTTTGGTGATTAGTTTGACTGGAGATCCGGAGATCCATTTTAAAAACTTGCTCTTATTTATTGTTATAATAGAAATGCAATTATTTTAGATAAAAAAATAAAATTTAACTAATTTTAAAGAATAGGTATTATTTTGTTGCCATTAAAAAACAAGTTATAATACAGCACTCTAAATCCTATTAAAATGTGAAGGTTAGTAGGCATTTTTTTTTATATGGATAGAATATGGATCACTGAATCTAAAAAAAGTATGTTCATTATTTTACATAAATGGAAAAAGGAGACACAATTTAACATATTTTACAAATCCCTGTAGTATTAATTAAAAATTTAATATGGTTCAATTCACAGATATTTTGCGTGCACATCATTTAACTCTATCAATAATAGTTTCATGATTTAAATAAAACACATTATGTACATATTGTCAAACTAGATCTGGTTGTCTATGAGACACTCGCAAATATAAAGACTTTTAATAAAAATTTAAATCTAAAGGCTAATAAACACCACAGAATTCATCAATGTAATAATAGTAATAATTCAAGCAAACATTAAATTTATATCCTAAATGTGTGTAAATCTAATCAAGCTATACATTTAAATTTTAACAAACACATATTATTTATTGACACTAAATTGTTTCCCTTGCTTATTTTATAATTCCTAAAATTAATATAAATGTAATTATCATTACAACTATTTTGGAACTATGATAAAACGTGCTTGAAAGGGTTAATCATGCTCGACTACGGCTACACTAGTTTAGTCAATTCGAAACACGATTAAGAAAAGTACACTACATGCCGAATAATTGAATACCGTTTTCACGATCTACATTCGTTAAACAAATGAGCCTCTGTAAAAGTGTTTTTACCTGTTTAGTCTGGCAACAATATTAATAGTAAACTGTTTAATATCTACCCAGGTACATGTGTGTGAATAGGTAATATCACGTCAGCACCACGATTCGCCCCACGAAAAATACTCTTACTCTTTGATCATTAATGTCCACATAACGTAAACCTAAATAATCCTGCTCGACAAGGTTCAGCTGTTGACACACGTATTCTAGTAAATATTTCCCTTTATGGTGAGGCTAAAACGTTAATCACACAATCACAACACCGCCAGGCGCGTTTTCCTACGATCCCTACCTTGTATTCACATTCTAATATTTCAGTGTCTTCCAGTAATCTCACAGTACATTTATAAACAACATTACTGTCACCTCGGGATCCAAATTTTAACATTGTTGAGAATTAACATGTGGTTTTATTTAAAATTTGTTAGATTTACAGATAGAGTGGCATTTTTAAAATTTAAATTTTAATTAAACTGTACAGTAAAAAATAAAGTCACATTTCTACTAAATTTGACAGATGATTCTACTAACGTGAACATAGCAAACGTCTCAGGTGATCATTGCTGCCAACATAATTTCGTAAACGTTGATGCTCATAGAGATATTATTCCTTTGGAAAAGGGGCAGAAATAATTTAAAATGTTTAAATAATAATAATATAATTAAAAAATAAATACACAAGAAATTTAACTATTTAAATAATTATTGCCGAAAATGTTGGATAGAGTGTGAAAAAATATAAGGTTGCAATATATGCTAAAGAGTAATATTTTATCGTTGGTTATATCTTGTACAAAATGAAATGTTATAAATAATATTGTTGAAGAAATTTGAATGCAAGTAGTAAAATTGCTTAACATGGGTTAAGCTTTTATGGTCTATGTAAGTAGTTACTTAAATCTAATCAAAATCAATAATGCTTTTAAATTTTTGGAAAGAGAAAACCTGCAAAGTAATTATTTTGGTTTTCCGTTCTAGTCGGAGCGATCACGCAATTCAATTGGATTAATGTGCTAGGGACGCAAACCAACCAGCGCCGGTATTAACAGAAGGCCTAAATTTAAAAATGGCCTAAAGAAGAATTCCCTGGTAATAATTTTTTATACTCTATTCATTCTTTCACACTGAGTTTTAATGTTTATACATTTTTGTGATCGTCTTAAAGAGGGCAATCAATTTCACTTATTGTTCTCCCTTTAGCTACTTATATAAAAAGGTTTACAATTTCCAATCTTAACTTAAAAATGACAACATTTTTCAAAAAAGAATTGTTTTATTGTAATACATCATTAAAATAGTTTTACTAAGTAGTGTTGATAGAAAAAAAAAAAAAAAAGATTGTAAAACAATTTACAGAAAATATTTATTTTCCATATTTCAGCTAGTTATTTTTAACAAATTTTATTATATGTAAAATTGGAGCAATTCCTTTATTTCGTCATCATTTTCAATTTAAAAAGGTCTGGATCTGTTGAAAAAAAAACGTTAATCATAAATCTGCAAGTTGAATCTTACAATGTAATATATTAATTAGATTTCAAATTTTTAAAAAGCTTTATCATTAATTTTCTAGTTTCATTATATCAAGCTCTATTTTTTGTTATTATATTACCTGTATCTGATATAAATTTAATTTCCCAACCATTGCCTAAATTCGTGTGGCTTGTTTTATACGTGATTTGAATTTTTTGATTCGATATCATCACTGCTGGTTTATCCTAAAAATATACACCGAATTGGTACAAAATAAATACAATTGAAAAATAATTACCGTTGGGCAGAATTTATGCTCGTTGCTTCCTTGCTCAGTGTAAGTAGTTATCTTTAAATAGTTATCGGAACAACTTCCTTGCACGTCGTAAGCTGAAAATTTAAATGTTTTTGTATTTAATAAGCATTTTTTTGGTCTATATATGTATCTAAAACTTACTGGAAAATATCTGTATGAAAAATATAGAATTAAAAAATTACCATATACTGCAAACATCAACGTATATGGAAAAGTATGATGTAATATCATCAGATTTTAGTAAATGTTGTTTTAAATAAGGTCAAAATCGGTCTATATGGTTAACAATAATAAAAAAATCATAATTACTCAGTGTTTTAAACCCTATTTTTAGGCCTAAAGGTACTCTAAGTGTCCATTCACACGTTATATCTTTGGTATAACTTCCTGGATATAAAGGACTCGTAATCATTCCTGCATGACCATAATAATCACCTCCACAGCCTCTATCTGAAAAGCAAATCATAGAATAAAAGTGGTTGAAATCATGTATGTGTTTTAATTTATTATTTTATTAATGAAGAAGTGACAAGTAAAATAAAAATGAATTGTATTTTACCTTTAGATGATGCTGTATATATCATTTCGAAGGCGTACGAATACCTAGGATTTCCAAAATTTTTATTACCAAAAAATCGGATGTATAACTGATTTCCTGTCGAAAATACAGGTGATGGATAATTTCCTCGACACACCTTTAACACCTCTCTCTGTGTACTGTCACCATCATAGACCTATAAGTGAGATACAATGCATAAGGTATGTTCAATGCATAACATTATTATAACTGTTGTCATGAGTAATGATGCATACAATTTTAAAGATTATTTAATACAAACACTTTTATAATTGCTATAACAAAAATGCTAGGATGAATATGAGCTACAGTTTTAATTATACATACCACAAGAGCACTTCGATTACAATCAAATGAGTATAAAGCAATTGAATTGAAGTAAAGCGAAATCGTGTAATTTTTGGGAACTGTTATATATATAGAACAGTTGTTTCCATACCAACCCTTCGATATTGTCCCATACAAATCTGTGTAATTCTTGTTACAAGCTGAAACATAAACGAGTAATATTTTATGCTTTTTAAATTTAGATTTTTTTTATTAATAATTATTATTGCAATTGTTCTCACTACTCAAAAATTTTAGAGCGTTTTTAAAAGCAGTATTGATATTAAAATGTGATTTTTATTTAAGAAAATAGAACCCACTTGCAATTTGATATTCAATTTTGAATCCTTTTCCATATTTCGGTCCATAACCGCTGCGAAACATAACTTGGGCTTCGCTCGTTTTTGTTATCATATAAAATCCTGTATCGTTTTTGCTGCAGAAAGTGTATTTTGAATCTGGCCTGGTCTAAAAATGAAAGTTTATAAATAAATAACATCGGTGTTTGTTTAACATCTGTAAATTATAAATTTCAACACGTGTTTTGTTATGCATACCATCAATAAAAAGATTGAAGTTTGCCTTGTCGAAACTACATCGTAGGTGTTACTTGGTGCTCCAGCCTATAACAAAGATAGAGTTAAAGCGATTGATTATATATATATACTTTTGATACTTACAAATGAGCTCTGGATTTCCAAATGATCTAGCTCTTTGCAACTTTGGAAAGTATCGTTATAATTTCTGTTTGCGTTTATATCAAAATCAACTAATTTTATTTCAATCCGTGATAAATATCGATAGCTCTTAATGTTCCAGGTACACGTAACCCCTTCCTGATAGCCATTAGGGTAATTTGGTGTCGTAAGGTACTGCGGAGTAGCAGTTGCTTTTAGTATATTTGGTCCACACATTGCTAAAAAAATACAGCAATTTTGAATTAATTTTAATTAAAACATTAGTTCATACCAATCCAAATTTATTACTAGAATTATTCTATTTATTACTAATATGAAATTAGGAGCTTACATGGTATGGATGTGATCGTAATTTTCGGCTTGTGCCCAGCAGAAGCCACGTTAACTATCCTAATAAATGCGTATTTCTTAGATGTATAGTAGGATATGGAGGTGTTCGATTGAAAATCGCAATAACTAGCTATGATTTCAGAATTTGACGTTATTCCATCACGTATCTATAAAATAGCATATTGCAAGTAACAAATATCGTCAATTCATGATTTAGATACGCAGCTTACCTCATAAAGTCCACAAGTGCAATTATTCATAATCGGTGACGTGCCCGCATTAGATGGATCACATTTTGTAGTGTCGAGGAAATCGATTTTAAAGGTATAACCATTATCTGTAGTAAACTTCCAAATACAATCAAAAGAAGTCGAATGTTCTGCATCTACTGTATAACTGGTTGTGTTACGAATAGTAATATCTCCTCCACAACCGGCAGCCGGACCTTGAATGTGTACAATAATTAGTAGAAAATTAATAAAACATTTGCACATTAATTTAATTTACCTGGTGTAAAGTAAACGGCCGCTTGAAAAATATATTTTTTTCTATAAGCGTGTATCAAACGTAATTTTACAGAAGCACTTCTATCATTCGTATGAATTACTGGTAGTTGATTATCATCCAAATATCCACAAACATCGGCCAGTTTTCCACTTTTATCAGAAATTTCTACATATTGTGACAGACAATTCGTACTGGAAGGTATCTGAAGAGCTAGGAATCTAAAATATCATAGTTACAATTTAAGAGTAAATTTTGCACAAAATATTTACCTGATTGTAATACGTTGCCCCTTTGGTGCTAAGATATTCCATCTGCAGACTTTGAATCCAAAAGTAGTTAATCTTCCTGATATATTTTCGTTTATTGTAGTAGGACTTGTTATATTCCCTCCGCATTCTAAAATTTAAGTATTAATCAAAAACATTTGTATAAATATATATTAATATACCGTCAGTCCTATATGAAAATTTAAAGCCACGTTTCGTAATCCATTTATCCGTTCGAAATATAATTGTTAATGAATTTTTTTGCCTCTGTTGAGGTGGTTTCTGGGTACCGCAATACCGATGAAGCATTGCAGGGTAACCAAACATTTTCTTACCGAAACTCACTGAATCATCTAGGCACCCAACCGCTTAAAATAAATCAATTAAAAATAATTATTGTTACTTTAAGCATTTTATGTATGGTACCTACCTTCTTCTAGTTCAAACTCTTCAAAATCCACTATAATATTTTGATTAGGAGCAACTATTGTGTAATTACAGTAAAGGTCATTACTGTACTTATCCGGAAAACCAGGACTGATTATATGATTTATAGTGCTACTTGCGTAGAAAACGCCTCCACAAATCATCTTCCAGCGTAACTAAATAAATAATAATATAATATCAATAAGTTCATTTAAAATTGCTACTCACTCGAAATCCAATACCGGATACACGCGAGTTAGATCTGAATAACACGAATAGGGTATTGCTAGATGAATTTAGTGACCTAGCAGGAGGATCTCTTCCACAGTATTTGGTTATAGCCGAATTATTCCATTTGTCTTCTTTCTTTTTAAAAATCATCAAGTAATCATTCTGACAATTATCACTGGATTCGATTTGGAAACGGTTGGTAAAATTGAGGTTAATATGATATCCAGGTGGAGCTCTTATTTCCCAAAGGCATTCTGCATTATCAGGATAGTTTTGCGGGTAGAATGGTGTTTGTATTACGGTGGACTCGCTGTGTATTATTCCTCCACAACCTATAAACAAGGTGTTAATAACTGGACCACCAGAGTTATTACCTACTATTCACTCACCTTTCGTTGTTGTTTCGTAATATAACTTAAATCCTTTTCCAACACTACCCTTTTCACGATGGTATTCCACAAGTACAACGTTATGAAAAATTGTTATTTTTGTTTCTTGAGAGTTACAGAATTCACCCACTTTTGGGCTTTTAACGCTAGGTCCACCGTATATGGTTAGATGATGCTTGTTACAATCGTTTCCAAAATCGAAATTATGGAAACTCAAAACAATGCCTTGATCGTTTGACATTTGTATTAACCAGGAGCATTCGAAATCGTCGTTTGTGCCATCTGTTACAATTGGGGATGATATGAATCCCACGCCATCTTTAATAATTCCTCCACATGGATATACTTTATACGCTACTTCAAAGTCTACGTACTGATTTTCCTTTGCGTGCGATACCTAAGTTAAATTTTAAAAATCCAATTTTTTATGTTTACTGAAATTGAAGTATTTATATTTAATGTAAATCTTACCATTAAAGAAAGTGGTTCAATAGACGTCTTAAAAATATTAGTAGAGTCTGTAGTTTTGCAAATTTCAAAATTCACCACGTCGGGCTCACCTATTGTAAATATTTTTATTAAGTTGTATTGATTAGTTAAAATGTTATTAGCTCACCGGTGTGGATATTAATGTGACTGTTACCGCTGGTGCATGGTACTCGAGTATTTGAAAAATTTCCTTTAACGAAAAAGCCAATAGTTTGGTTTACTAGCGGGATTTCACGTTTCCAGATGCATTTAAAAGTAGTCCCATTTGGCCTCTTTATCACACCTCTTGGTAAATTCAAATCACCAATGCATACTAAAATAAGAAATATTTATTTAAAAAAATAAATTACAAATTTTTCTTTACGCTTTTATCAATAATTTAATACAATGAATAATTGTATAGCACTATTATTTGCTTATTATAATAAATTTCAAAAATTACCTGTGGGTTCATCAGATGTATAAGATGCTTTAAATCCTCGATTAGATGAGGGTAAATTGGACCACAAGAAAACTGACATAATATTATCAGAAGACCGTATAACCTTGACTGAATTACCAGCCTTCAAATACGTAACGGGCGAAGAAAACATTTCTCCGTCAGAAATGGCGATTCCTTGAGAAAATAAGCCAGAAGATTTATCCAAATCCAAATCTTCGATGACGATTTTTATTCTTTGTCCCTTTCGAACCTTAATAATCCACAGGCAGTTTCTTTCAAAATGGTTCATAACAGGATATCCTGGCGATGTAATTGTACCAATTTCGGTAGTCAGAGTGCCTCCACAAGCTAGAATCAAGAATTGTAAATGCTACTGAATTATTTTTAAACCAACGCACTTACTCTCTTGAGATGCTTTAAAAGATAGCTTAAATCCGTTATACTCTCTATGTCGCTTGGATGTTATAAAGCGTATAAACACTTGATTACCAGCTGACATGATATTTTTAGTAGGGATGTTTCCACAGTATTCACCTAGGTTTCTCTCTAAAAAAAATAATTAATAATACGGTAAATATAAGAGCAAAATTCTCACCTGTATTATTTAACAAATTGATTTCTGTTATAGTAACGTGATCAACATCACTGCAATTACGCTGAAATGATAGTGGTAAATCTATTGTATCAAAATTCAGTTCAAGAACGTGATCTCTTGGCCCGACGAAAGACCAACGGCAATCTATGTTTATTGGATATAATTTGCGATTATTATAATTCGGAGATGTTATTGCTCCCGCATTTCTAATAATACCACCACAACTTGCTGAAAAAATTAAAATTGTAATTATTGTTTCCCTGACAACAACAACTATGAACGGTGTTGTGCTATTTTCGAAAATTAGCGTAGAGCAGTCGAAGACAGGGAAACTAAGTTTTAACTCTTCAAATATCCGTAAAGCAAGATAAAACCAATGATAATAAACGATATCTTAATGGTATTATCTTGCTTTAATGTAATAAATAATTGAAAACCACACCTATTGATGCTTTGGCTTTAAAGCCATTTTTTGGAAAATCATCGTTGGTGAAATATTTTATATACATCATGTTTCCAATGCTGACTTGTGTGTTAGGCATTTCTTTGCAAAATCTGCCAATTAAAGGAGAGAACTGCGTTCCGCCGTTTCTCACTTCGACCACTTCGCGAGAGCATCTACAAAAAATTATTAAAATTAAGAATTTCACAACTATTTTTGGGCTTTTAAATAAATGTTTCTATTGCAGAATATAATATGATATCGTATTTAAAAGCACAAACAGATTTGATAGATGGTAATTTTAGAATTGAGTAGTAAAATGTAATTATAAACATTTTGTATTTCTAGTATAAAAACCTATTTGTGTAATAATAAATACTTACTCGTTATTCTTGATTAAATCGAATCTTTCTTCGAAATCAAGCCTTATGGATTCGCCATTTGGAGCAATAATAATCCACTCACACTCAGAATGCGGTTCTGGTACACTTGGATAATTCGGTGAATTGATTGTTGTCGAATTATCTAACAGAGATAGTTCTATCTTACCCCCGCAATTTATAGATTCTTCAGAATATCTTAATTTAAAAGTCTGAAAAATATAGCAAGATAAAAAAATTTCTAACATTTTCTGTAGAAACTTCAAATCAATATATTTTTGCTTATATACATATATAGTAATTCTAGGTATGAGTGCTAATAATATTATTTATTATTAACTGACCGTTTTTGTTGATAACGAAACATATTTCAAATATAAAAAGTTGCCGGTGGTTTCTAAAGTCTCTGGATTTTTATTACCGCAATATTTGCCAGCCCCTAATAATGGTGAATCTTGATACTGGCCATTCTTTAACTGCAAATATTTACAAATTACAATTATTAACTTATAAATTATTATTTAACGTTACCATTAGATAATTATTACAATTTGTATCACCCAATTGAAATTCTAAAAATTCCACTTTGATAGTTTTTCCTGATCGAACTGTTACGTTCCACTGGCACTAAAATAATCAAACAATATTATCTATATCGTTTAAATATTAGTTCTTACTTGAATAATAATCCTATTCAGCGAATAGAACGATGATATATTTTGGACTTGAATAATACCATTAGGTCCTTCAACGCTACCCCCACATTCTGAAAAAGGTATACGTTTTCAGGTTAAGTTCGTTCTTTTAGTAAAGTCACTCACTTTCGTAAACAACAGCAAAGAATCCAGTATAGTTTCCGTTAATTAAGAAACGATTGTATGATTGGAAAACAACTTTCATCATATTTGAAGTTTCTACAGTATTAGAAGTAGTTCTGTTTAAGTAGCACATGGTTGATACCCGTTGATATTCTGAACTTCTCGGTTTCATGCTATATATTGCTATAAATTCCCCAACAACACATGGCACTACTGTTTCGATGTTTATGTCATAAAAAGCGATCGCAAGGTGTTTATCGCTTGTCGTTGAGAAACGCCAAGTGCAGTTTAAAGAGTAAGGAAGTTTCCCAGGATAATTCTTGGGAGTAGTCAAGTTGTACGTGCCAAGTTGAGAGAGGTCAATTACATCATCGGAGCCGCAACCATCATATCTTGTATTGTTTCGTGCCCTTCCCCAGGCGCGATTCGCTTGCTTCCATTCGAGTAAGAATTTTGAGCCGCGACGGGCAAAGTCTAAACTGGCTTTTATGTATGCCACATTTGATGTTGTTTTTAAATCTTCCGGCGTTTCCGTACCACAGAATGATCCTAGTTCAGGAGCAGTCTCATCATCGCCATCATAAATCTGCCAAGTAATATTTCATGTAATAAATATTTTCAATTAATAAAACACTTACATTGATAAACGATAGAAAACAATTATCGTAGACAGTGTAGTCAACATCGAAGTCTAAGAATTTAATAGAAATAAGGTATCCAGATTTTACAGTGATCGTCCAAGTGAAAGTATTGTCTTGATACAAGATTCCTTTATATTTGCGAGGATATAATGGCGAAGCTATTTGTCCACTTGTTCCGTTTAAATTTTGGCCATGAACTAAAATAATTAGAGTCAAAATTAATACTTCCCAAGCTATATCCTTGATGGAGCAAATGTTTACTAGGTTTGTGTTTTTATTTTCAATTTCCTGACATATGTTTAGATTTGTCAAATTCAAACCTAATAAGATTTGCGTTTGTAGTGTTAGATTGATGTTATTGTGTATGTACCTTTTTCAAATTCTGCCTTGAAACCTTTGCCAGTTACTGCTTGTTCTCCAATGATTGGCTTGGCACTCCTGAATGATAACCATAAGCCACTAGTCGAGGATATATTATTCGGAGCATTGGTGCCGCAGAACACCCCTAGTAATTTTCCTTCGTTATCCTTTTCTCTAATTTCTAAATAATCCTGATTGCAATTGTCGTTAATTGCTATATCAAAATCAGAAAATTGGAGCTGGACTTTATTGCCTGGCGATACTGGAATCGTCCATTCGCACTGGATGTCGACGGGATAGTTATTAGGGAATTCTGGTGTTGCAATGTAACCATCTATTGAGTCGAGAAGACCTCCGCAAGCTATAAATTATAAACAAAATAAGGCCAGAATTGTACAAAAAGTCATACAATTTTTTTCGCAGAAATAAATAATTATTAGAAAGTGCTAAATTCGTGATGCATGCTGTGAATGCACCAAACTGGACACCGACAAGCAAAAATTATGAGAATGTGGTATTAGTTGAAAGGAAACCAGCACTATCGTATTTAAAGAAGTTCTTACTTGTCGTGGTTTTGAAAAATTTGTTGCTTAACTTAACAAAAACTGTGGAAGCAATTACAAAGGTGAAGAATATGAATAAAAAAATAATTAGTAAGTTTCATGACTTAAAAATAGAACACTTACAAAGATATAAAGTCATAACAATATTTAATTTTTGCATTAATTACCTGTATCCACCATGATGTAGTGAGCTTCAAAATTGTTTTCATCGCCGATTACTTCTATATGCATATAACTTCCACTGCTTACAATTGTTGGAGGAATTTTTGAACCACAGTATCGATTGATGAGTGATGAGTTGTTATTCAATCCATCGTAAATAAAGATACCTGATGAATTGTCATAACCACAGGAAGAGCTCAAGTAAGTGATCGTCAAAAATATACGTTCACCTACAAATACATGTTTAGTATATATGACAAAAATCATATATAGAATATACTAATGCCATTACCTATATAAGTGTTGTTAATTGTGTAAGTACACTTATTATCGAGGGACGACATTGAGTGTTCATTCAAGCTGATCGAGCCACTTTTATCAGTAAGAATATAACCACATGCCTTAAAAATGTAACATTATATATCAACCGCTTTATATTTAAGGACTAATTTCTAATTAACATAATATATTATATCTCTGCTGATATTTTAATCTCACCATTTGGAATTTGGCTAGGAATCCTTTGGTAGTGAAGTAGGGGTGAGTTACCATTTCGACCACTAAATGGTTGGTTGACGAGACAATCGTGTCAGGTTTTTTATTTCCACATAATGTTGCAAGTACAGGGTATGCTTGAGAAGGTCCATCATATACCTAAACAAAAAGTAGAGTGCACTTATAAAAAATCATAATCATAAACGAGAGAAAATAAATAAATAATTAAATGATGAGGATCATTTTCATAGAACATTTAAGATGTGTGTACTTTTATAATAATTTAAAAAGTATCTCTATTTACCACAAACATACCTTAACGAACGTTCTATTGCAATTTTTCATAAAATCAATATCTTCTATCTCGAGGGTCACCAAGTGATTTTCTGGAACTTGAATTAACCACACGCAAGTATCATTTTTGTCGTAGTTCTTAGGATAATTCGGTGAATGTATGGATCCTGCCGTGGTTGTAATAACGCCTCCACATTCTAAAAAAAAATTGGACACTCGTATCAACTCAATTATTCAATCTCAGATCTTACTTGACGGGACAGTTTTATATGAAGCTTCGAATCCTGTTCCGGTATAGGAAGAATCACTTTGGAATTGTACCAACATCGTATTCCCATTACTTGTCAGATTTATAGGAGCTGGTCCAGAATGACATAGTTTTGTAATCAATGGATACGTGTCATCTCTTCCGTTATACAACTATAATATTGATTGATTATTTTAATACAAATATAAAATAAATTATTTTCAACATTTAATACCAATCTTTAACGTGTGCCAATAATAAAATGTATTAAAGTACTTAAGACATTGTAGAAAATTAATAATTGATTTGTTTTGTAGTTTAATTGTAAATTTATAAAATGTTTTCGTATTTTTAAATTATGTGCCAATATGTTTATATTGATAAAAATTTATTTATTCTTTAAGGATTTATTTATTAATTAGTATTATGTATATTATCACATACTTACTGCAATATAATCGTATGCACACTCAACCTCCTTTTCTATATCAATTTTATTAAACGTAATCTCAATACTATTCCCGTATTCAGCTGTTAGTATCCATTCGCATCTTACGTCTCTTGGGTAAGCGTTTGGATAATTAGGTGTACTAATTTTTCCCTTTGGTTTATTCAATATACCTCCGCATCCAAAAATATTCCACTCCAATCTAAATCCAGTTCCTATAAATAGTCTATCGGTCACGAACTGGACCTCTGTTTGATTTGAATCAATGGTCAATTGAGTAGGTATGTTGCTGTTACAAAACATCAAATTTATATCATCATCCGAAAATGATTTATATCGTATCTGAAGATAGTCAAAACTGCAACTATTGGTTTGCATTACTCTGCCCAATTCAAAGTGTGAGAAAGTTATGTTGATTTTGTTGCCCTCAGGTACACCGATCTCCCAGAGGCAATTTTGGACAGCAGCATAGCTGTTGGGGTAGTTTGGACTTTCAATCACACCCCAGAAGCCAGTCACTTTGTTATTGCAAACTGTAGAGTATTGTATTTGGAATCCTCTACCTTGGAAACTAAGGTCAGAACGGAATTTTATGGTCATATGATTTGACTTCGACCTAATAAAAGGAGGTACATCACTACCTAGCATACAAAATTTGCCTAAACTCTCAATCGTTGTTCCTATACCATTATATACCTACAATAAAAAAACATTCTAAAAGTTTTAATAATCTATTCAGATTTGATTGAAGATTACCTCTACGTAATCTAAAACGCAATTCGGATTCATTTCTAAATCAAGATCCGCAAATACGATCTGAATCAACGACCCAGCACTGACCGATATCTTCCAATAGCATTCCAAGTTTTTGCTGTAGGGTTCTGGGTAATGAGGTGAAATAATCATGCCGCTGGGTGATGTGAGGAGACCACCACATCCGGTGGCTGCGGATGTCCAAGTTAATTGAAAACCGGGCGCTGTTTTAGTCATATCCGATTTAAAATGTACATACAGTTGATTCGTATGTGAAGGAATTAACTTTGGTATAAGTTTTCCGCAAAACTTTCCAATCAATGGTGAAGCTGCTGTTCCCCCATTTCTAAAAAAATACAAAATGATTAATTTTTTAATTAATTAAGGCTACATACCACAAGCAAATACTATTGGTATATTGTTAATCTAAATAAAAAATATTTTCTTGAATAATTTTTTCACTTATCTCTTGGTTAAATAAAGGTTATTTTTTATGGTTTATAATTTCACTAACAAAATTATCTGGCCAAAATTTTTTAGGAATAAATTATTGATCCAGACGTGTTTCTATATATTTATGGCTCACTATACTACATTACGTGTTTATTATTTTAAACGTACCTTATTTCCAGGAAATCGTATCTGCAGTTTAGATAGCTTTCAATATTAAAAATTGTCGAGTTTAGCATTATTTGCTGCCCTGGTGGTACGGTTATGATCCAAACGCAATCCTTATTCACCGGGTATGGGTCAGGATAGTGGGGACTTTTGATTACTCCAGAGGAAGTAAAATACTTTCCGCCACATACTAAAATTTTCAAAAAATTGAATATAAATATATCAAACAAATAAAAATACTTTTATATGGATAATTTTACTCAATAAAATATTTTTTTATATGAATAATTTTACTCAATAAAAATGATTAAAAACAGTAAGTATTTTAAATATTAGCTCCTCTGTGAAATTAATAAATTAAAATATTCTCTTTTAGTTTGGTGGATGCGCCGGGCGAACTATATAACTTTTAATTGATTAATGGTTGAGGCGTTAACTTCGTGATACATCTTGGAAAATTAAACAAAAACGTCAACAAAGTAAACGTTTTTGTTTAATATATAAATTTTAATTAATAAATAAAATAATTATGTTCACTCATGCTAATATCACTTAATGTTTGATATTAGCAAGTTGCAGTTGCTACAACAATAAAATCCAAGTTATTCAAAGTAACAATGTTTTATTTATTATGTAAAATATATTCTGCTTGGTTATACATTTTACACAATAAATAAAACATTGTTACTTTGAATAACTTGGATTTTATTGTTGTAGCTAATTTTTGTTTTTTTGACTTACCATTTTTCTCATGAATAAAGGTGTATGAAAATAGGAATCCTTCTTGATTATCGGAGTTATCGACTTCAAAGAAAATTGTGATTATGTTTGACGAGCTTAGTAAAGTGGGTGGTGTTTTGTGTCCGCAATACGTTCCTATTTCACTTCCGGGGTCGGTACTGTTATCGAAAATCTTAACACTATCGTAGGCGCAAGTGTAGCTGTCTTCTAGATTGAATTTTATCCAGGTCACTTGGATGACGTAATCCATCGGGGCGATCAAAATCCACATGCATTTAAGGCCGTTTTGGTACGAATTAAGATCTGGCGGAGATTCCACAGAGCCGAATTTATCTTTTAAAATGCCACCACAACCTTTATATGTAAAATAAAACAACGTTATGTCAAAAATAAAATAAATTATGTCGAATAATAATGGCATCGGTAAACTTAAAGAATTATTACTATTTAAAAATTATAGATTAATAATTAATTATATGAAACGAGTGCGATTATAAAAATATTACCATTGTTGCTCATTACATTGTACTCGAGCTTGAAGCCTTTGATTCTTCCAAAATTGGCAACATAAGTTATCTTTAATATATTATAATTCGATTTTATTGTCATAGGTCCTTTCTTACAGTATTTTGGGACGTTATCTAGATATTCATTATCCGTATCTGTTATCTGTAATATAAAAATAAATGTCGAGTTAATTGATTGTTAAATATTTTAGTGTCCTAAACTCAATTCATTTTTAAAATTTTAGTTTATAAATCAAGTTCAAATATATTCCAACAGGGTAGCTTAAATATTTCTTCTATTTATTTTACGTAATTTGTTTTATTGTCCTATTATATAGAAATAGAAATACAAACCGCCAAATATCCAGTATTACAATTCTCTGTATTATTTCCAAAATCCATATCTAGGATGTTCAAAAATATAATGCTACCAACCGGTTGTACTATTTCATAATCGCAAACTTTCCTTGTTCGGAATTGTTTATATTTAGGGTAATTCGTTGATTGTATGGTTCCGTTCGGTGCAGTGAATCTTCCTCCGCAAACTAGAATATAATGCATTAAGATAATTATAACAAAAAAATACTTGTTTATTACTTGATCTGTATTGGATTTGAAAGCCTAAATCGGCGTTGCTCCAGTCCGACTTAAAGACTATCAATATTTCTGAGCTAACTGATATAACCGGTGCTGGTATTCTTTTACCACAGTATTTTCCAACTAGAGGTGAGTCGGTGTTAGGGCCGTCATATATCTGTTAATAAAATCATTTTAAAATATTTTATTTAAGTTAAGTGTTCTTATATGGAAATGTAATTAATTAAGCTTAAGTAACTGATATCAGGCCTAATTTATTCGTGTAAAGCCATAGATACCATTGATACACCAGAGAAATACTAAGGAAGTCACGTTGCAATTGCTGTGGAAAATAGTAACATCCATTTAATAGTTTTAGTCTAATTTAAAAATTAAATATTACTTATGTTATCCAGTGCAGTGAAAATTCCTCAAATTACTTACAGCTAGATAATCGAATTCACAGGTAAGAGAATGCTCCAAGGAAAACGATCGGAATGAAAGGACTACTTTCGACAAATTCGGCAGTTTTATTTTATATTCGCATAGCGTGTTCGCGGGATATTCTCCGCTGAAAGTTGGTGAAGATATCTCTCCTTCATCTAGAGTGAAAATACCACCACATCCTGGTATACCTAATACAAGAACATAAATGCTTTTAAATATCGTCCTAATTTTCAATGGCTTCAAGTATCAACTATATTTATAATAATTATGTAATAAGGAATAACTTAAACAAATCTCCATTTCTAGTTAGTATTAAAGATGAAGGTCAATAAAATTGATTACTTTTACTAAACTTACCTTCAATCACATTGTAAGTAATTTGAAATCCAGGATAACTTCCTACACTATCAGAATGAAAGTGGGCGAGGACTTCATTTCCTGATGAATAGAGCGGTTCCGGATGTGAGCTATTGCAATATTTACCAATAACGGGGTCAGTAGTCTCAAGTCCTTGACGAAACTGAAATTCAGTTTAGTTAAATAAAATACCTACATTTTAAGAAACAAACCTCTAAATAATCATAACTACAATCCTTATTGTCTCCGATCATTAATGAGAAGAAGTGGAACTGAATGCGTTTGCCAAACGGGGCTTTAAATCTCCAGTAACAGTCCCTAAAATATTAATCTATTTGTGTATCCTAACAATAAAACGTCTAACATACCTATCAGGAGGGTAGGATCCAGGAGAGCCAGGCGATTGAAATGAACCATGCGTTGTCACGTTGAACTCGCCACCACATGCTAGGAGTAATAATTCACCAAATGAATAGGAATAGTTGATGCTATGAATTATACCTACTCGGATTGATCGTTCGATAAATCAGCCTGAATGAAGGTGCTGATGAACCACCTCCATTACGATACCAGATATACAGGCTATGATCACTACTAATGATGTTCCCGCCTTTTGGAAATTTCGATCCGCAAAACCTACCAATTTTCGGTGCTAATAAGTTTGCACCGTCATAGATCTAAAAGTAAAAACATGCAAGTAATAATCTAAATGATTTTTATTGACCTATACATACCTCCAACCAATTACTTCGGCAGTTTGGAAACGTGAAGGACTGGAAGGTGACGTTCAAAACTTTTCCTTCTTCCGCAATCACACTCCAAGAGCAATTATGTATATGTACCTGATTTGCATTTGGATATTGTATCATTGCAAATGACCGTCTAAGCGTTGCGCCACATTCTATAACATTAAAATATTAATGTATGGCAAGTGGCTAACGTTAATTGTAAATAAGCCTAACCATCCAACGTTCTTTCGCACATACTGCCATCGTAATTAGCTGGACAGATGCAAGTAAATCCGTATATTAAACTTTGGCAGGTACCTCCATTCTGACAAGGGTTAGATTCGCATTGGTTAGCGGGAATATTACAGTTTACTCCTATGTATCCTTTCTTACACCTACAAGAGTAACCATCGCCAGATGGTTTCAAGTTGCAATCACCATTGACACAAGGATTTGGATTACAGGGGGTTTTTGGTTGTAAAATGCACCCAGACGGTCCGATCCCGCTTCCAAGGTATCCTGGTGGACATTGACATTCCACGTAAGTTGAACTGATTCCTAAAAATAAGATATTTTTTTGGTACAAAATACTTGGCTAAAATTCAGATTTCAGATAGGATATGTAAGTAAATGTGAGCTGTGATATATAAAAATCAATGCTAATAGTAACCTTCATTAATAATAACATGTATGTAAAACACACAATTATAGAAATCGAATTCAAAATCATAATGTGCACATTCTGTATTCAAAATTGTTATCTGAAATTTTTGAAACTAGTTTATACGATGATACCGTTTTACCGCTTTATTGTTAATAACAAATTCATGCTAATAATTAATTCCTTACTTGAATTATCCCTGCATATAGCCAAATGATGACAGCCTCCATTGTTTACAGCGCATGCTCCTCCTTGGTACGTACAAGACATTCCATTGCCTACATATCCTGGTGGACATAATCCACATGTTCTTGATCCCTAAAGTTATAACAAAAAGAGATATGCTCATAGTTTTACCAACAAAAAGCTCTTATAAGGACCCCATGGAAAAATAATACAGTGAATGCTAACGTTAAGTCAAGTAGGTATTAAACAACCCAATCATTAGCGTGTCTTCATACATAAACTATTACTAGGTTGAACTTTTAAATGAATTAGAACGTTAATAATACTGCAAGCTGTGTTTGGATCTTTTTTGCGCAATATGTAGAAAAGATTTCATACTAAGTACCTATTGAATTGAAGTCGAGTTTCGCTCGCTTAGAATTAAAAATATATATTTTTTTTTTTTTTTTATATACGTACAAAAGTATTATGGTTTTGTAAGATACCTACCAAAGTATTGATACATTGTACCATTGGACTAACACTACAGCCTCCATTAAAGATTTCACACTCATCAATATCAGTACAATAAAATCCATTTCCAGTATAACCTAGAAACAAAGTAGAAATTAATAGTTTTAGATTAAAATTCTACAAAACTGGAATTTTTTAATATTACTTCAACAGATTATATGTTCAGAACAAATATACAAGGAGGATTAAAGCTTGAATTGCTGAAAATCAAAGCTGATAAAGTGCAAATGTATATGTACTTCGAAATGGAACCAATTTTTTTATGCTGATACATGCGATGTGGAATGTTTCGATAGAACAAATAAAATATTTACCTGGTGGACAGTGTCCGCAATAAAAAGTACCCGGTAAATTAATACAGGTAACTGGAGGATTTGTAGAGCAAGGAGGTTTGTATGATTTGCACTCGTCGACGTCGGTGGTACAAGCCGGTTTTATACCATCAGTTTTCCATCCCTGAAGCAGTAAGTAAGATACGACACGGCAAAACCAATTTTAAATATTACCTGATCACATAAGCACGTATATCCAATGCCGGTAGTTTGAGAAACGCAAGTTCCATGGCCACATATTTCTGTTCCAGAACTACAATCTGCAGAGCGTTTGGTGCAGTGCAATCCGAACCAACCATCTGAACAGATACACCTGCAAAAGTTGATAAAAAAAGTGTTAAAAGTTTCCAAGCTTATATATTTAATTCGGAATTATATACATTATAAGAGAAAAATTATAAAATATGGTCTAATAAGGATACTTGCTCATAAGTTCCTGGTTTGTTGACACAAGTGGCGCCGTTTTGACATCCCAAATCTGTTCCTGTAAATCTTGCACATTCATTTACATCCGTTTCGCAACGAGGTCCCTATAAAAAATCAAATATAATACTAATACTAAAATTATATCAAGTATAACAATTAAATATAGTATGGTTGATTAATTTATCACTTAACCAGTGGTGAAACATTTTTAGCGAAAGAAAACCAAATGTTCTAACAATTAAATATAAAGTTTACATTCTTACCTCCCAGTTTTGTGGACACTGGCAAAAAAACGAGTTGTACATATCGAAACACGTCCCTCCGTTTGAGCAAGGGTTGCTCGCGCATTCGTTCGTGTTTAAAGTCATCGAAATCGTCCGCAGCTTACGTTGAATCATGTTTACCCTTCTTCTGGTCAGAGTTAACTAAAAAGTTAAAACGAAAGGGCCATCATTATTGATTTCGTTTGCTTACCCCAAAAACAGGTACCTACCAAAGGAGAGTAACCTATACGATTCCCTGTATTATTTTTGTAAGCTTCAACATCTATAGAGAGAAGTTTCAAGGACGACTCAATTGTTTTGATCCTTGCGTCTGACGTGTTTACGCTCGCTTTGCATTGTTGAATTGTATCAGATGATGTTTGCAACTGTAATATATGATTACTTAATATAAAAACAAAATTAAATATTTATATCAATATTATCAATTATTTAATTCTTAGATATTGTCAGGGTTTACTTAATAATTTAAGTAAGGATTTGAGAAAGCAATTGTTTTATCATTTATATTCGAAAAATTATGATTATACTTTCGACCACAAACTTTTCATTATCAAATATTAAATTTGGTATTTTTTGACCAGTTCTTCTTGATGGTAGAAGATTTTCTAATAACCGGCCGATCACTGTCGCATTTTTTAATTATACCATAACATAAAGCATTTTTCGTTTAAACTTATTCTTAATACTTTGCACAAAGAATTCCCTACAAATTAGAGTATTTTTAATATACTTACTGACTGAATCAATTCTGTTAAATCCATGGAATTGTACCGTAATTTTCCACTACCTTGCGTTAACAGTACTATATTATGGTCTTCGGGGGTTTGGATATATAAGTCTCCATTACTTGTAGAAATTCTAACCCTTTAATCCAAAAAATAAGCCGATATTTAAAGAATATAATAAAAATAATTATAATCTACGAAATGAAAAATGCTAAAATCAGGTATGAAATTAATTAAGTTTAAAGAATCTAAAGCCTCGGACTTGACGACCATGAAGCTTTCAGTATACATAATCTTATTGCCTATTTTACCCTTAAGCTGTATAGGGGAATATTTTCAATAGTTTAAATAAATGTCTTTCTATGAGGGTAATATTTTTTTTTATTTTCACCGATAAAACTTTAAATTCTATTTGATTTTTTTACTGATGGATGGACGTGCTTTTAAAAATAGATCAAATTATAATCAATATTTAAGTCGAATGTTTTGTAGACAATATCGAATTTATTTTGTTCAGGCGGAGAAACTATAAAATATTTCTAAAAACGCATCCATTTTCCCGATTTTTGCCTTATAACATTTTAATATATCATTTCGTAACCTTGGAATGCGTAGAAATGTTAACATTATAATTAATATTTTTAATTTATATAAGCACAATTTTGGAGAGAAAGATTTTCATTTAAATAAATTTCCTACCCTTTAAAACATACATTGATCCTACTTCATACAGGGTGTAAAAGTATCACTCACGCGTCTTGTTTTTAATCAACCACGAAGCCCAAATATACAAAATAATTCAATTTGCTTTACTTACCTTTCATTATCCAACAAATGTGAGCACGCAGTACTCAGTGTTAGAAAAAATAAATATATGGGCAAACTACTGCCAAGTTTTTCCATTCTAGTAGTTTAAACGCATAGCTGCACTAACAACATAATGAGAGATCTGGAAAATATTGCTCTATTCTAGTACCGAAAAATAGGCGTACGCTGGTATTAAATTACGGCAATATCAAAAGTGGTACAGACATTTGATATCTAATTACTGGCACTTGTAATTTTAATGGAATCATTCGAATCACATTTGTTTGGAGATATAAGCGAATATAAATATTGCAGTCATTAACGCATTAAATATTCTTGAGAAAAAATCCAAATATCGATTATCTTTACTCCTGTTCCATTGCTAAAGAAAAACTGAAATGCGTCTTTTTAATAAAACGTAACATAAATATATAAATTATTGAATAGCCGCAGACCGGTTTCGATATATTTGAAATCTCGTCAGCGTTGTAACGCTTTAGACAATAGATGTCACCTTACACTATATAAATTATTGATTTTATACTTAGTTTTGATGAACATATCATGTCCGATTGATTAAAACGCTTTAAAAAGTTTGTAAAATACTTGTCAAGATTTCAATTTTAGTATACCACAATGAACAATTTTTAAACAAAAAGAAAGTATTGAGAAGGATAAAGAAAAAAGTGGGTGATATAAAAAGGTTAACATTAAGGTGTTTAAAAAAATTAATTAGAAAAGGCAGTTGGAACTTGGGTAAATAAGGATTTTAACTAAAAATAAAATAATTTTCATTTTGCAAAATATGATAGGTTTTAGGCGTGTGATTTAAATTTTTTATCTGCTTTTAAAGTTGTTGGAATAAATACCTGCCCAATAATTTCCAAAGCAGAGATTCTATGGATTATAGTAATGCATAAAACCTATTACATGAGCACATACAGGTTTTGATTTATCTTAAAACCAAGGAAAATTTATTAAGGAAAAATCATGAACCTGTAAATTGTTTGAAATAAATACCTTTATTTTATTAATGGGTGCCAAAACTGATGGCACTCGCAAAGTAATAATTAACATAAAATATATAAAGATAATCTAGCCGAATGCTAGTTGCATTAGCACAGATCATAAATAAAAGAAACTTCTTTGAAATAAATACAACTCATTTCTCTATGAAAAGAAAACAATATTGATTCCACAATCAACAGTAAAAAAACAATCTATAACACAAATCCTCACTAACTATCTATAAACAATTTAAATTACACAAGTCCATTGTTTGCAAAACGCTTATATACGAATAAATGATCTCTATAATCATCTCCCGGTAAAGCATAAAAAGAAAATTAACATAATGGCATCCCTAGTCTAGTTATTATCTAATAATACAGTAAAAAAATGTCCAACGAGAAGCTCTCCGTTTGTAGAAAATATTTTGTATATCAATGCACAGCATCTGAACCTATGATTGGACATTTTTGTTTCTATGTAGTATACTCTCAACTGTTTGACCTAATGCATTACAGAATAATAAAGAAATGATTGCCATTTAACTTTAAATGAAGTGTTTTGCTTTTTCGATATCACCCTCTAGTTATATGAATGATTTTGTAATGTTAAGTTTATGTGATTATCTAGATGTCGACGGTCCCGGAGATCCTTGCTTTTTAGAATTGCGCTTCAAGTCATCCAAGTAGGTTTTCCTCGATTCTGCCAGCACCTGGGCCATTATGCCATCTTCCCAATTATCTTCATCTACAAAAATGAAAGCGTAATTAAAAAGACAATACATCGCACCATCTGGTGTAATGAATATGACTTACAAATTAAGTTATCACCATCAATAATAGATGTAGCTTTGCATGTGGATGCGCTTTCCTGAGCAATAGTTTCTTTAATATCATTTCGGGTGCAAATGTCAGTATAGTCCAGTCCTAATTTGAACCTAGTTTCGTAATCAGTTGTAGGTTGACTCTTGGGAGATTGGCTCGATGCTGATTTGTGTCCAAAGTTAACATCACCTTCATTCGACACAAAGGCTGAGGTATTAGTTACATAGTCCATTGTTGATGTAGACGATCGCGGAGTCGGTCTGTAAGCTATAAGTAAAACATATTTTTAAGTTAGTTACATTTACTTATAATATTTTTCTTCTACCCTTTTTTCCTAATTCTAATTTGAGAATATTTTTATATATCATTATTATATAATAATATGATTGTAATAACATACAGAAAGTAATATATTTAAGTTGGTATTATAATTATTAGTTCATGCTATAGTAACATTTTTTTTTTTTTAACCAAACATGCTTGAAGTATACAATAAAATGTACAAAATTCTTTCCAACACAATATAAAAGATTTACAATTCTTATTTTAATATTACTCTATAATATAAAATAGTATACCACTTTCTCCTAAAAAATAACTTAAATAATTTAGTCTACAAAAAGATTCAATTTGCCTGCCCACATCTATCATATGATATACATAAAACACAGTTTTAAACATACTAACTTCAAATATGAATGTTTCAAAAACAATCAATTATAGTTAATTACTTGCCCAGAAACAAGTCAATTACTTACATGAGTGTCCAGCACCTTTGGGCGAAGAACTACCTTTCGGGGACATGCCGCCTTTAGGCGAAGTCGATCCTCGTCGGGAATTCGGCCTCGGGCTGGAGCACACTGCCGAAGTTATGGTCGAGCTGCTTCCGGCGGCGTGGCCTTGGGGCTTCAGCCTTTTCTCAGCATCCCTGAAATACTGGATGTAGCTCTCTCGGGCGATCTCTTCCTCTAAGGCTTCGTTGGTTGCTTCCCAATCCGTGGCCTTCAGCTTGTCTTCTAACATCGTCTAAAACCAAAATGCTGCTCCAACACAAACAACTCGAGAGTAGTTATCAAAAATAGAAATATGCATATATCCCACATTCAAAAGTTAAACAAAGAAATAAATACAAATTGTTTGATGAACAAAATAAAGCTAAATAAGTATTTCTTCATAGTCAATTAGTTTTATTTACAATCTGAAGCTATAAAATTTACCCAAACAGTGAAAATATATAAATTATATTAACTATTATACAATTGAATTGATGAAATAAAACAAAATCAAAGGCACAGGTTATGAATTCAAAGAAGCACAAGAGAGGGAGATAGTGAAATTTACTCTTTGAATGTAGACCAATTGTTAAGTAATTAATATATGCATATACTGTAACTAATAAGACTAAAGTAGAGGATGATTTTTCTGGTTTTAATATTTAAAATGCCTGCATTACTGCTACAATATATGTAGCATTTTAAAATTTCTAAATATCTCATAATAACCTGTTCTATTAGTAGTTCTTCACTAGCCCTCACGGCATCGATTGTCCTCCTCCTATTGAGATCAATAGTGTGATAAGCAGGCAGACCAAGGCCAACACCTACAGAAGGTTTATTCGGATTGCTTATGGAATTATAATGACACATTCGATGGTAGGAGAGCCTAATCGGTTCGTCAGCATTAATCCTGGGTCCATTGAATATGTTGATTGGCTCTGGAAACGGATACATAATCATTTCTGACTTACTTTGAATCAGCTTTAAATTACCAATTTCATAACAGTAAACTTCAATAGTTCGGTTATACATTTCGCTCATTGCCTGGATCTCCAAGTGGTTGCCGTGAACGTTCCACTTCCTCTTGCGAGCCACATACTTGTCAAAGTCTTCTGTCATGTAAGGGGCGAAAAAGTCTTTATTCTTTACCTGGAAACAAGAATACATCAAAGTGTTAATTTAATTAATAATTACAACACCAATATTTTCTTTATATGTAATTTAAAAAAAAAATTTAAGGATTAAAAAAGTTTTTTTTAAGCTGTAAAATTTAAAAAATATTAATTGTATATAAACAAATTAGATTTTGTGTTAAATAATACTCAAACTATTTTATATTCGTATTTAGAAACTATAATTGTTAATAAAATTTTGGAATTAAGTGAAAAAATAATAATCTTTTTACAACAAGGCAATACATTATACATTATCATCTGATCAAATACCACTTACAATATAATCCATGCAGGATGTGCGCACCATGTAATGCAACTCTTGGTCACCAAAAATCTGATCGGCAATAGCTCTGAACAAGCATGCACCATCTTCATTCATCTGCTTTATTTCGTATCCAATTCCAGTCATGCAGCGTGCAAACAGCTTGTCCCTCTGAAAGGCAATTAAATGTATCAAAACATGCAACATATTGAAATAAATTTGTGTTATTATAAATAATTTTTAAGAGAATACAAAAAGTTAATTATTTAAATACCTGCATATTTTTAAAAGGTATGGACAAGGGTTATGGAAAATGACAGTTTTGAAGTATAAATATCAAAGATGTGAGTTCTGCTGTAATATTGGGAGTCTTAACCTGCCTGTTGGGAATAATAGTGCATTTAGGATATTTAAGTAAATTAAGAATGTAAAGTTAAATATGTTTAAATAACCTGTTAGGAAAAATAAGTAATAATTAAATTTATAGGATTGAATCAAGTTCACCTAGAATTGTAAGCATAAGGATAATTTAAATTATGCTAAAAGTATGTAGCATTCCACCGTCGAGGGTGGAATAGAAACACTTACAGCAGTCCACTCCTCATCAGTGATGTTATTTACGGTACGTAAAGGTGTACCATATTCGTCCTCACTGTTGAAACCAGTGGCATCTTCAGTATCAATACTATCATTTTCGCGGCTGAGACTGGCAGTTTCGTCGATCTTTTGATCTACAGAAACTGAAGGATTTCCAGAATCGTGCTTTTCTTCTGCGACCGGCTCTGGTCGGTTCACTTTCCTCTCCCGAGCCTGCTTGCGTCGCGACGGCTTCGTAGACTCCTTAAATCGCTTCCGTAAACAATGCTCAGTTTGTTCCGGCGAAGCACTTCTGCAACAAAAACATTTCAAAAATAAGTTGACAGAACTAAACATCGTGACCCATAGGAAATATATATTTGCACTGTAGAGGTCAATAATGAAAAATCAACGCTGTTCAATCAGAAAAGAGGGGGAAATTCTATGTAATTTATTAGGTGATAAGGAATTATGGGTTTGGCGAGCAACAATAAAATCATCAAACATTATAATTTACTACAATAATATATGCCGATTAGTATAGGATTTTAGTTATTGATTTATATAATAACCTCACAGATCTTGATATAATATAATTGATTAGATGGTACACAATACCTACATATTATTAGATTAGTGTAAAGTATCATCAAATCCTTGTTTTTTTTTTAAATTAAAAATGTATATATTTTTTTACAGAATTATTTATACTTCCTTTTTTGATGAAAAAAAAAACATTCTTACATGATGATGACTACTCCGATTTAGATTAAAACACTCCAAAAAACTCAGTAACTTATTAACTAATATAAAATTTTAGCTTCTTTTGTTTCTTCATAGTGATTAGTTATTAAAGAATAGAAATTAAAGTAGGTAGTGAACATCACTACAGAGTAATGGATAGCCATTAAAAAAATGCAATAAGCTTACTAATTAAGGAATAAATTAATTAAAAATCAAAACCTATCTGTACCAAGGCTGTAGGCAATATTCTTCTATTTATGATCAACCACACATACCTACACTTCAAACCTTTAAACATATTTTTTTCAATAAGGGTGCACTGATACACTTACGTTAGCAACATTGTTTATTAAAATGAGCAACCTGTGAATTTCGTTTATAAAAAAGTGAAAGTTGCTCTGATAAGCCTACGTTCATTGTTAAACAATAGCACAATTTGTCATAAAATTCTTATCTTACATTCGCCAACTGATATGGTGAAGTTATTGCGCAGTAATCGTGAATGCAAGTTTCCAATTCGAAAATCAAAACCTTTAGAAGGGTTACCACCATAAGCCTTTCATTCCAAATTTCCTCAGAGAAAGAAATCATTAGTAGAAAAGTTTGACCAACAAATTCTAACAATAACTTACATTTAAATAAATATTTATAAGAACCATACGCATTTCCATGATTATTTATTATTGTTAAAGATTATTTATGGTGATTTATGTAGTATTATAGCAGACTATGAGTGGAATTGCGACCAACTGGAAAATATTAACAATGTAAGGCTGAGTTTTTAATCTGGACATTTAAGTATTATGTTGTTGGTACAAAAAGAAGCAAACATATATCTTGAGAGAGTCAATTTCTAAAATATGCTGATGCCATCAAAACAACCTGTTTTGCATGTGTCCATCAATACTTAGTAATACTCAAATGCTTGATATATATTAAGAACTACTCAACTAGTGTATGCCTGTCCAACATCTAAAAAATGTTCAGAAGATATTTTGATAAATATTAACAAGCCAAGTATTTAAAAAAAGAAAAAGTCATAAACTTTTTGAAATAAACCTATAAATAAAATTTCTGTATTACTTTCATATTAGGGCAAATATTACTAAAAAAGTAATTTTACTATATTCCCTTCAGCAGATTTCTAAATAATTTAGATATAAACTGCCTTTAAATCTACCATAAAATTTATTATCCATAGAATTACTTTGTGTATAAACAGTTATAGTTTATGCGCAAACTAATAAGTTTTTTTATATAAATTTATTAAATATTCACTAAATAAATAATCTTACACTTCATGTCTATTTAGCAATACAAAGGAATTTAAATACCTTAATTAATACCAAAATCATCTATTTTTATTAATTAAAATTTTTGAGACGTATATGTTTACATAAAATAATATAAATACACTATGTGCATTTTAAATCATTATTATTTCAAATCAATTTTATTACTGATGACGAAAATACAAATTGAATTCTGCTCGTAAAAATGATATAAATACCTGCGAAAGGTCCTCCGATTGCCAGACTTATTTGCATCACTAATTGCTGAAGAATGTGAGTTGTGTTCACGCCTCGATCTATCTGTGTTGACCTAGAATAATTTACTAGTTTTGTATTTCCATAAAGGTGGTGCGTTTTGTGTTTACAGTTGGGTTCTGATGTTTCTTAATGCTCATGGAAACAAATAGTTTGGATGATCACTTACATTCTGAGAATTTTCACCATTATCTTCAGCGGTCGCACCTGACCGCTTTGCAGGTAAAATTGTCATGCTTTTAAGTAGTGATTGCTCTAATCGTTTCGAGCCTGTGTGCTATTATACAGATGCAATCCAAATTTTCCTGACAGTGATCAAAATATTGTCACAACAGCTGGCTGTCACAATTACCAAATTACAGATTCAGTTTGCGCAAGCTCGATATTAGTACGAGCCATCTTTCGTTACCGTAAGGAATTGCTTAATGTGGACTATTTATACGTCCCATAGATGGTGAATGCTTTTATGTTTTTATTTTTAATTTATTTACATTGAATTTTCTTTTCTATTTTAATATTAATTACCTTACTGTATATACATACTCTAAAATTATTTTATCCTGTAGTTCTTCGTAATTTCACTTGCAGAATGAGCGAATCTACTCCACCGCATTAAGCTCTGAGCGCATCAATCGCAACTATATATTCTATGGTCAGTTTAGCTGTCAACTAAATTATTCTTTATTATTGTATTTAATTTAAAGACATCGTTTGATTTTAATATGTTTTGCTCCTATTAAATTTTGTTCGGCTTTATATTTACGGATTTAAATTTGTTTTATCATAGTGAAGGTCCCGCACAGGTAATTCCTTAAGTTTTAATTATAACCTATAAAATTATAACACCAATGTCACGTATGTAAACAAATAGATTGTATGTCTTTAGAAAATGTTCTAATATTATTAGGATTCTGTTCTAAAAGGCATTAAGATTAAATTGAAATAAGTAGTCGTTTCTTATGGATAGCTTTATAGTACGACCATTAAATACTTCAATTTATATTATCATATACTTTATTATATTTTAAGAATTTTCTAGAAGAATTCCAACTTTAACAATGAACATACTTGGCTATGTTATACAACGAGAATCATAACACTAACAAAAAATTAATCGAGAATAGTAACAAGGTATTGATAATGAATAGGTTAATTCAACGGTACGATAAATTTATTTCTCTCTTAACTCGTGGTGAAAAAAAGTTTGTTAATTACAATGCTTCGTTTTGTTTCACTGCCCTTATTACCTGCTTTTAGTCTGTATAAATAGCGACAAATTGGTAAATTTTGTACATATTTGTACAAATAGTAGAAATTTGTCAGAGGAAAATAAAAACAAGTGAAACAAAATCAAGCTTTTTAATTAACAATCTAATTGATTCAATATATAGGAGAAGAGTGTATGCTTATGTTAGTATATTTCCTCATTAAAAATTTAATTAATTATTTATACATATTAGATGTAATCTTGTTTATTTACAACATGATTAGTGTACTAAACATGTTTTCTTTTCTGATAACTGAGGATTTTCATTAGGTAAATATGTTCAGAAATATAATATGGAAATAGTATTCTTAATATTTTGGTATAATTACAGCTCTAATAAGGAAATCGAACGGCATGAAGGATAGTGTGCTTTCTAACCAAAGAAGGATCTGTTAAATTGTATTTAAAAAAAATATAAGGTCGGTGTTAAAGAATATAACATAATAAATTAATTCATAAGAATAGAAGTGGCTATTACTATGTGGTAATTCAAGGTAAACAGTAAACTAAAACACTATGTTTTTGGTGGTAAAAACATGGTAAATGTTTTAGTTTAGTTTTAAATAAATGAATTCGTCGGTAATCAGATGAGTCATTGGGATACTATTAATGGTACTTTAAAGTAAAATCTCATTTACACACACACACAAATAACACAGCTGAAGGATCATACTACTACTACTACTATAATTTAATACTTGGATCTTTTGAAGAATCAAAACCTAGGGATAAAGTTTAAAAGATGGTATAAGCATGAACATCTGCAGCTCTAATCGGGTTCCCATATATATTTATTTATACATTACATATGTATCAATTTACTAATTAATTATTTACGTGTTTAAATATCATATCTGATGTACCTGTTATTTACAATAAATAAATCACTGCACATTTATAAAAAAATATTTTATTCACCACATCCCTAATCAACTTTTTTTTTTGATTTGTCTGTGGACATAAAATATTGAATGCATTCCTTGATTAATTGATTTTTAACTGTTTTGATCATTTAATATACATATTGAGTAAAAGCCTGAATTGTAATTAGTTTTAAATAAGTGGCAATAGAAATATGTTTTAATTATTAAGTGCTTTAAATTTTATTTGAATTCTTAGAGAGGTAATTGTATAATTTAAAAAATAAATTTATTTTCATTCAAATTATGCATGGATTTTTTCTTAAACTAAATAATGTCCTAAATGTTTTTATTTTAATTGTTACAAGCTCCCCATTTTTTTTATATTTGTGTATTGCATTTATTAGTACTAACGGATTTTTGAATTTCCCTCTATCTAAATAAATGTGAAAATTTAAAGGATTCATATTTTAAATTACGTTAATTACACACATTTAAAACAAGGCAAGTGTGAAATATGGTATTCATGATATTTAGCAATTATTTATGTAATTAATAAATTGTAAGTATATTTATTAAGTTCAAATGTTTAAATAGGTGTGTGTAATTTTAAATTTAGCGCGTTTTATTTCCCTCAAAAATGCTGCCAACTCATAAATACAGTTAGAATGTTCCATTCGATTAGTGAAAGTTCACCCTGAATTTATAGGTACTTTCTTTGGTTTTATCTGCTATCTTTTTTCGCCGACAGAGTAAGCAATAGTAATTGTGATACTACCCAATGACGTCATAGTGGGGACAGTGGGGGTAAACCTGACGTCAGATCCAGACGACCATCTTGGTTACACAGCTAATGTGTTCTGTATTTTAGCTCGTACTCGTTCGTGTGCAGTGCTAAACCGTATACAGTTTCCCACAGTTTGTGGACTACTAGGAATAATTTTTTTCCATTTTCAATGTGTATGGCTAGTGTGGTGAGTAAAATTCTTAAATGTTATTTTAAAAGCGCGTGTTTTTTCTCATAAAAAAAGAGGAGGCCTAGTTATATAACAAAATTAAAAATATCCCGAATATTTTGGAAGTTTTCGTGCTAGTGTGCGGTGAAATAATTTTCGGGTTAACCTGCGCCGACGGATAGGAGTGCCCCTTAAGCCCCTTAAATGAATCCCTCGGGCGACGGTTTGAAAGGAAAGACATGGGGGCGAACGCCGGACGTGAACCCAGTCATTCAACCCGTCAGCGAGGGTGTTACGTGGATTTTACCATACAACCCCGCCCAGGACCCGATCTTGTTTATTTATTTTTTTCAACGTAACTCGAATTGCGGCTGTTTTCAAAATACGATATACGCTAGCCAAATGTCTTGGCATGAGCGCAAAATAATACTACGCTGCTTTATAATTTTATTTTCTTCTTAAACATTCGGAACAGCACAGTTTACACCTTGATTTCGCTCTGCGCCGATCGTTTTCATTTACAATCCAAAAAAAAAATACATCTTCCGTAAGTTTTTGCTATTCTTGGGGAGCAGTGTATTTCATTACTCTTTAGTGTATAAAATGCTGAAGTAGGTCAAATACGTTTTCAAACCATCCTAACACCTTCACTTATGTGCATTCTTCACCCAAGCCCACCTATTTACAGTTTATTTCTACACCGTACCAACTTAATGCACATTGGACTTTATATTATTTCCACTTCTTCAAACTAATATTTCAGTTGCAGTTCAATAATTAGCATTCCACCTGTCCTGAATCGGTTTATTTCATGGGATTTGTATAGTGGTATTTATGAGTCATCCCTTATTAGTGGTGAAATGTAGTGAAATATTTTACACCGCAAGGTGTAAAGGTGTTATTATTTTTGTTTTCCAGACGTTGTAAATCATTTGTTATCTCTTATAATAATAATTTGTTTAAGATGTACGCATTAAAACTGTTTAAACAAGTGTTAACTTAATTCTCAAGTTGTCGCTGTTTCATTGTTTACAAGCAGATTTACATATTCGAACATTGTTTTATGCTTTTGTTACAGTTTTGTGGAATAATAATATATTATTATCATTAGCCATAATAATTATAGCAGGCATCGTGTATTGTTATACAAGTTCTATTAATAAAATCCTTTTAATTAGATTGAAACTTTCTCAACGAATTAATGTTATAAGTTCTTATGGTGAATCACAATTTAGTTTATTTAATATGATGGTAAAACTTTTGCATATTTATGTAAAACCACTTAATGCAAATTGGATTAAATATTATTTCTTCTTGAAAATAATTTTTTTCTTCTGTATATTCTGTTGAAATTCAATATTTAGTGTTCCACCTGTTATATGGTTTGTATAGTGGTGATTATGAGTCATTAGTTGTGAAATAAGGTGAAATATTTTACACCACAATGTGTAAACTATTATTGTTTTTACCTTCCAGATATTGTAAGTGATTCGTTGTCTCTTATAATATTAATAATTTATTTAAGGTGAATGCTTTAAAACTGTTCAAACAGTGGCTTATTTAAAACTCAAGTTGTTGCTGTTTCATTGTTTACAAGCAGATTTGCATATTCAAATGTTTTATGTTTTTTTTGTTACAATTGTGAGAAATAATGATATATTATTATTAGGCAGTATATAAAATTATAGAAGTTTTATAAGGTGTTGAGGTTAAATTAAATCATCTTTAACTAGATTGAATATTGTAGTAAAACTTTCTTAAGTTTATTTATTTTTTTAATTCTTACGCCAAGTCACAATTTAGTCAATTTAATGTTATAGTAAAAACTTTTGAAACTAATTAATAATTAATATAATTTTGTTAAAATATTTTGTTTTGAATATGATGAAATTAAACTCGATAACTATGAATATAGTGGTAAAACAAAGTTATTAAGTATAAAACAATTGAAAGAAAATCAAGCGTTTTAAGTAATAATCTAATAAATTCAAAAATGTTTCACCACGTGTTAAATGAGAAATTCAACGTATTTTATCAAGTGTAGTTTCACCAATTTGTTTATTCAATTACATTATTTTTTTAAGACCACTTAAGAGCAAGTAATTATCGATTAAGTGGCTTTGAATAAGTCTAAATGAGAGAGGCAAATTTTTAAAATAAGGAAAATTTTAAATTGAGTAGTTCTTTATGTACCAAATATACTTCAATTGTCTCCGTTTGGTTGCAATCTTGCAGGGTGTTCGGTCTCCTCGTACTAACCACTTTGTGCCTGAAGATTTATGAATTTTATACCGAGGCCAGTTTTTTACCCAGGTTTATATTATTGGAACATAATAACTAACACTTATACTACGTTTTATAATTTTCCACTTTATTTTCTCATTTTTATTAATGTCAATACTGAAAGGTAACTATTAGAAATATTAATCTAATAAGTGTTTCAGTTATTATCTGGTATGTTGTGGATTTCAAATGGTGAATGGCGAATTTCGTATTTTGTAATTAAATCTTTTGACTATTTGATATTAATTGGTACTAACAAAAGAATACAGTTAAATAATCAGATGTAACATTTAAAAACATGTTATGTAACTTTTCAATAGTCTATAGGACTTAAAATGTGTTTTGTTTTTCAAAAATTGTATTTTTTATATTTAAAAAAAAATTTGAGTACTTTTTTTATATTCTCGTTATATAGATTTTTGATTTAAAATCACCTTGTGCTTCAAACAATTTTTTACGTAAATGATGTGACGTTAATTTCCACGTTTCAGACTTATCGCAGCGTGTAGTTTCTGAATAAATAAAACGTGTAAAATGTGCACAATCACAATTCACGAATTTACAGCGCGTGTGTGATGAAATGCAACGAGCGTTTTCAGTGATTTTCTGATTAGCATATAAGGGGCGGCGAGCGTTTTCAGCGATTTTCCGATTTTAGAAACACACATCGACCTTAACCCGAAAGCGTTATCGTGTCACGATCTATAATTGATGTTTTATTTTTAATCGAAAGCCGGTAAAAACAGGGCGGTTGGCCCGTAATTTATTTACGGTGTTGAATTTTATATAGTTTTGTAAATTCTATAAATACCCAATCAATAATTGACAATTCGGATCATTTAATTTTATTAATTGAATTTGATGCAAACACCAACTAAGCGAGGCTAGCGGTTTTGAATAAAGTAATCAATAATTCACTGCAGTGTAATTGATTATTATCAATGAAAGGCGACGGACGAGTGTTTCAATGCCAATTAGGTTTGCGTGATGGAATGTTTTGATTAAAGGCTCATCACTCTAATTTGAATCTGCATTTTGCAGTTAAATAAATAACTTAATGGATCGTGTCTTAAGAGTAAACAAGCCAAAGGTTCCCTCAATTTGCATGCACATATTGCAATCGTCGCATTGAAGAAAATCCTACTCTTTAATTGATTTTTTACGTTTGTTATTTATTTACATTTAAGACAGACAAATTAATTGACTGAATGTTTCTGTTTACCCTTCTTTTGTTTGTTATTAATGATTTTTCGCTAATTACCATTAGACAACGTCCCATCGTTTCGATTCGCAAAAATAAAACACGTTACACATTAATGATGTTTCATTTATATTGTTCAGTAGTAGAACACCAAAGTAATCTTTAAAAACCACCTGTGATTTTATTTTAAGCTCATGTGTCTTGTTTGGGCTTGTTCGATTCTTAAGAAAAATTAAAACACTAAATTCATTAACAAAAATCAATATCTAAAAGTAATTAGTAAAACTGTTGTGGTTGATTGGATAATGATCTACAAAATACGAAAAAATCTTAAAACATAAACACTTCCATGTCGCATCATGTGTGTTTCATTAACTGACCTTGTCCTTTTTCTTGGCATCAATATAAATGTAGCTTGACATTATCTGATTTTGGCTTAGCTACTATTGATTTATATAAATGTCTAATGTTAGACATAATCAAGATTTCAAACATTAAGATCCTCAAAACATTCAACTGCACGTAATATATAATTGCAATCGCAAAAGTTGTTTCAGAATATAATAATTTATTCGATTATTCAATTAACAGTCTACGTAAAAGTTGCATCTTCATTGACCCTGCTGCATAAATGATGTTGATGAATATATAAATATTTAAATACATTGCCTAACTGATTTGAAATGCCAGATTGTGAAAATAAAAAAATAAATAACTTAATAGTGAATACTTGCTGGTTACCCAATACATACTGTCCTTAAAGTTAAAAAAGCTTTGCTAACATTTTCTCTGGGTATACAAAACCCAGAAAAAAATGTCAATTAATAACTATTTTTACGCCGCATTGAGATATTTTGTTTTAGTAAACCTTCCATAAGTTTAGTACTGACATCCCAAATTTTGTTCATCACTTCAATATCGTTACCAAAACACATCAGATAAGTGCATGAAATAGTTGCATTACATATTTATGAAATTCTGGTTACACAACATCACTGAAACCTCAAATTGCATGTTTAAATCATTGTATAATTTAGTCGCGTAATGTAGATTCTACATACGTTTCAATAGATTTTTATTTTTGTGAGGGGCTTTAGTTCGTTTCAATTATCCTTTTTGAAAGAATACTAAATATTTTTAAAATACAAACCATTCAAGTATTTGCAAGTGCAAGTTATTTTAGTAGTAGTGTTTGACTATAGACCACGTGGTCCTTCCGCCGTGTTATTTATGTGTGTGTAAATGTGCTTAATTGATTAAGCTGCAAATATTGTTTATTTAAGTAAATAGGAAAAATAATATAATATTTCAGTGAAGATTTATTAGAGATATTTGCAGTAAAAGCATAACAATGTACAACATTACATCTGATACAGTTATTTCTTCTCATATTAGGAATAGACTCTTATAATAAGTAAGAACTTTGCTCATGAATAAATCTCAACTATTGCTTTGAAGTATTGATGTGATACCTACAAATGTATACTTGTATATTTGATTTGAATTATTCAAAAAATGTATCACGACGTCAAAGCTTTCACAATCACGTATTGATGTTTTATTAAAAACTCTACAGTTTCGAAATATAAAGGGGTTTATTTAATTGCGTTTTCTTTTAAACTTGAGGCGGATGAGTTGGCGCCTAGCAATGTTTTTGAACGCCATCCTAAATTTACCTCAATGACTCAATCGCGGCGCATCTTCATGCGTAGTAGACTAATGCGCAGCTTCCACTTAGCGAGTCATTAAATTGCTTTTACGCGTGTGCACATTACGTGCGTGCTCAAATATTATTTTATTTTTCGCTAATTACCATTAGACAACGTACGATCGTTTCGATTCGCAAAAATAAAACACGAAGTGCCGCTTTCATCGCTTGCGACTCAAGTTACGATGCATCAGAATGGCGCGAAAGCGATATACACGAGGAGAAAGTGGACTATAAATAGTCATCCAGGATGCTCTCACAAAATAAATAAATAAAGTGTGACGGCTATTTTAAAAATAACCAGGAGGCACGACGGCGTTGCCGTTAGGGCTCTTTGATTACGAAACAAAATAATTGATTTTTTTGGATTATTTTAAATAATTCAATCAATGCAAAATAATTTTTAGCATTGATAATAAAATGATATAATTTTTAGCATTTTCGAGTTTAGGATGAAAGTATTATTTTATATCGATTAGTCATTTATTATCAATTATTTCCTTTCTTATTATTAAAGCCTATTTAGCAGACATTTCTGGCTAACAATGTGGTCATTTTTATGGAAAGACTTATTATAAGTGTAATTTGCTGTTTACAGTTTTTAGTAAGTATTTACTGAAACTTATAGTTAAACAAGATAAATACTTACTGGAGACCATCTGTCTGAATAGAATTCAAAGATACACCACGTACAATATGGCATACAATTTAAATTCGAGATGAAAGTTTACACAATGAAGCAGAGCACAATATAGTTATAAGAGCTTCCATAAAGTACACCGACTGTCTGTGTAGCAGACATTTCTGGTAAACAATGCGGTCATTTTTATGAAATGACTGCACAAACTGTCTCACAAGTCTCGGTTATCCTAAAGTTATCCTGACCTGACTATGGAAGACGGCATGTACTACATAGATATGTAAATATAGCTCATAATATGACCACTAAGACCTCAGTGCAGGGATTCTATGTTATACTCAACTATTAAAGAGTTTAATAGTGTAATTAATTACACACTAAAATAATTATGAGAGCGTGTTCACTTCAAACGATGAAATTTTATTTGATGTGTTCTTGTAAAGTAAGAATAAGTGGATCATCACTAAGTTACTTAACAGTATGTTTGATTATAATGAGTTATTAGATTACACGAAGTAAACCTAATAATGAATAACGTGATTATTATTTGAATTATTGTTTCTCTTATCTATAACAACCACTGACCGGTTTCGATCTATTTTGGATCTCATCATTGAAATGGGTTTATTTATTTATTTAAAATAATTATTTTTTCAAAACCTCAAATGCTTTATATACTTAAGGATATATTACTTAGTGTCTAGAGTATACTTAATTCGTAATCTTAATTGTATTCATGACGTCAATTCAAAGTCGAGTTATTTTGACCTGGAATATTTATCCACTTTGTACAATAATAACATATTTATCGCTCTGAACGTATATATGGTTATAATTTAGGATAATAAAGGAAGGTAACGCGTTTGAATGTTAACGTGTGAATATATAAACAAGTAACAGGATTGTTGCGCTCGCCATGCGTCTGCGAAATGTCCTCCTTGAACCTTGAAGGTAACATTTCACCGTGGCAGTTTATCGAGACGAAATCGAGCGGCGTTTTTCTCCTCACGGTCAAAGCATTTCAACAATAAGCAACACTGGACGTAAATAATATACATCTGGCTATCCGTTGGCATTGGAAATGAAATCATAGTGACGGCAGGCTTCATACAATATATGTTAAAAATTCTACCACTAACAAAATAATATTCATAAAAAGTGTTTCATCGTGATAAGGTATAGTAAATACTTGGATCTTTAAAGATTTTTTTGGCCAGGACTACAAATTTTTGACTAACTAATCAATTCTGGTATTATCAAATGTTTTGATCAATTTCATCATTTCTTTATTACGATATAATCGGATTATATAGTTGCAAACCGTATTATTATTCTCGAGTGCATCGATAGACGACCTACAAAGATTATTACTAAAACAATTTTCTCACGTTCGGACTATTATAAAAATCAGTACCTTATCTCATTCCCCGATAACTCCGCAATCACTTAAGGTTATTTTTTATCGGACTATCAGAAATGACAAAATCCCGGCTCGAACCTATCGGCTGGCCATGTCATCAATGTGCTGAACAGTGCGGCTAGAATAACGGTCTCTTTTAGTCGAATATTCCGAAAGTGGGAGGGTGTATTTCGTTCAAGTGCAATGTGATTTTTACACTTTGTTAGTTTGGCCCATCATTGATTTTATTTTGGTGTTTGGTTTATGTATCTTTGGAGAGGGATAGCGAAGTTACTCGTATCTAGTAAGTATATAGTTTTATAGGTGTGAGTGATATATTTTTATTACTTATTGATTACTAAATTGATGTGGATTAATCATAAAAATAGATTATTAGATTTTAATATATCCTAAATGACTTTGGAGGATAATTTAATCGTAAATCTTCTAATCTTTTTTGTTCTTCCTATCACTCCTTTATTGGGAATAGTTTTTTAATATTGATAATTAATGCTCTTCATTTCACGTCACTTTCGATAAATATTTCAAATTTTAGAAAAATATTTTCACGAAAATTGCATAATTGAATATCATTTAAGGGATTCACCAGAAGCTGCCATAAAACACTACTTGGTGGTAGATAATATGGACTTGAGTTGAAGATCTTTGAAAGCAACTATACTCCTAAAACCTAAATTATTTATAAGCTTATTTTTTTGTTGAATATGTTGTCGTTTTTAGTAATCAGTGGGAACAAAGGTTATATAAAATAAAGAACACGGATGTTTAATTACTGAAAATATATTAAAAGCATTAATCAGAAGCTGCCATGATGCACCGCTTGGTAGTAGATAAGTTTGAGTTGAAGATCATTGAAAGGCAATGAACTCTGCCCAAGACTCTAAAAACCTAAATTATTTGTAAATGTGTTACGTTTTTTGTAGTCAGGAGGAACAAAGTTTATTTAAAATAAAGAGTATTGAAATGTTTTTCTTGTGGAACACATTATCGTCAAATATCTTCAACAACAATTTTACTCAACACTTCGAGTGATAAATCCGATTCGACCAAACTTTATTTAGTCTTGTACAAAACCAACCATGTAATTGTAAAAACACGTTAGTTTTTACAATTTCCTATAATCATTTTAAATCGTAGAATATTCATCTTGGCTAGACCAAATTTTAAATATTTCTTTCTTGCTTGAATTCAATCGAGAAATTTTCTTTCTTATACAGTCCAATATTCATCATGGCTCGACCAAATTAACTATAGTCTGTTCGTTGGATCTTCCGTCGTACGTCACAAACTATCGCTTCAAAAAACGACGAAAGTTTTACAGTGCGTTCTTTTTCTAACGCATTTGGTTTACTTTATCAGACTGAATGTTTTTGTGTCGTTTCTCGAAGCGATATATTGTGACGTACGATGGAAGATCCAACGAACAGACTATATTTGAATGGTTTACTTGTTTTTCACCAATATTTTTTTTTGTTAAATACAATTTTCCACTTGCCTTGTTGCAAAAAATATAAGGTTTGGCAACGTGTTAAAAATCAACATGTTATTCCGCTAAAACCTTGAAATGTTATCGCTTTCAGATAAGAGCTGCTGTACCGAGGAACGGTTCATGAATGAACTAGAGCATTACACTGTACGAATTTAATAATCGAGATAAATACGCCTCACTATCAGACAGTGACTACACCATTCAATTTCCTTAAATTTGATTTTTATTGTGGAATATGTTACCAGAATGTTGTTTTAAGTTAACCCGCCCACTCTATATGTACGTTTTATTTAAAATCCAAACGCTGTTTTTAAATCCCTAAACATCAACGGTTTTGCTTCTGCAATTTTCTGGTAACGGAAAAGGTGATTATAAATTAAATTTAAATGTGGGAGGTTTGCCTCTAACATCTAAAACATTGGCGACGGCTTTGATTTAAATTTTCAACACAATCTTCTGATCGGATAGGGTAAAGTGGATGATTCCACTTACAGCTTTTTGGAGGAGCGAACAAAAAAATCCAATCTAGGCCATATAAGGCATGACAATATTACCTACTTAAACTAAGACACTAGTTTCCTAGTAAACTTATTGACTTTGAAAAGGTAGTTGATATCTTGGGAATCTATTAGAAGTAATATCTTATAGGTCGTGGTGATGAAGCTCTTAACTTATTGGCCTTGTAAAGAAAGTTGAAATCTTGAGTCGATCCCGTCATGGATTTAAATAAACTATATATAGAATGTAAATTTTCACGGTGGCATCTATTCTATGTATTTCTATATTTTGGTGGATAAACCATCGACGATTTAAAAATGTATTAATGATTTCGTAAATTTTACATATGCCATAATTTCGACTAGATATTGCAAACCCGGTAAACCGTTCAATAGCAGTATATGTGTATTTTTTTACCGTTTTTCCGGTAACTGAGATTTTATGAATATTGGGTAAATTTTACACATATCTAATGTTTTTTTTAAATTTCTGTCGCCGACATACCAGCGATAAATCTTATCTTGAGTATTGCACAAACGCGTTTTTTACCTTATTTATTCCGTAACAAAGTTTTTAAACGAATTACTAGCAATTAAAAGTTTTGTACAATTTTGCAATGCGTAGTATTGCCAACCAACATTTCTCGCCCCTAAAAAATTTAATCGATTTTATCTGAAACATTTTCCTTTATCTCATCATTTTAGATTGTTTTGTCAAAAAGGATTGGCATTTGTTATCCATTACGAGCGCAATTTTTATATAATGTATACAAGATATAATTTCTACGCTATAAATTTACATCAAGTTCAAACTTCGTTGAAAGTATACCCTTAATATTCTTCTTTTGTTATAGGTAAGTGGATTGAAAATACCTAAATCAACATCCAGAACGTACTGGTTATCTTTATAAGGTAAAACTTTTATACTTGAAAGGATGTTTTATATTCATTGAACTAAAATAAAATAAATCAGTGCATTTGGCATTTTTAACAAATTAGGTATACATTACAAAAAATGTACCTTAACCAACACTACTGTGCCTATTTGACCGGCCCAGTCGGTAGAACGCTGGACTAGTTCAAATAAAATTTATATATATAACTGTTATAACACCCCTAATAACAACCCGGCAGGGCACATTGTAATTAATCGAATGTTACAATTTGTGTCATACCGTTGTATTCCATGTTCAACTAATTGCCAATTACGATATTCGCAGCACAGCGGCCTTTTATTCATTTTTGTGCAAACATATTCATGGAAATGCGGTAACAAGACAAATTAGAACTCCATTGTTAAGAGGGTTTATTATTTTAATTTACTATAAACTAAGGACCACCTAACCAGGTACACGTAAAATTTTTACTTAGAAATATATATGTTCCTCATAATAATTAAAAGATAATGATGGATTAATTCTACGATTAAAGTTAATTTACGAATAAAAACCAGTTAACTAGAACAACTTTTAGAAAACAAAAAAGAAATTAAATTAAGCAGTTTTTCATGCTATTTTCAAAAATAAAAACGATACAATTATTAATAAAACAATCCAAGCTAATAATATTTAATTGGAAATAAGAATATTGTATAAATATTTCTTTTTTTTTTAATCGGCGATTGTCGATTATGGCAGTGAAACAATTATTCCTAGTTTGTAGTCAGGCATAACTTTCGCAGTTAAGATATAATTAATGACATTTCAGAACAACTCGAGTGATTCTCTCGAGTAATTTGTCTAGTTATACACACACATAATAACACAGCAGAAGACTCTCATAATTAATGGCCATTTAAACAGAACATTACGTATACAATAGTTTTTATTATATGAACAATTGTCTTCATATTTTTCCTGCGCCTTTGACTTTTGATTTTAATGTTATTCTATTGTTTCGTTCTCATCTTGGCGTAACCGTGGCCAAAATACCGCTCTTGAGTGAAAGTTTGTTGATGCACAACAATCTGCAGCACGCCTGTCTTCGATATTTACCAACTATGAAAACAACCCTTTCTAAAGATTTCCTAATGAAAACGGCCCATTCCTGCCTCCCTATAAAGATCACGTGTAGACGTTCCTATCGGCAATATCAAATTCGCCGCCTTGCCATTTTAAAATACGTTTTGCCCGAGCTCGAATTAAAACCAGTCCGTTTCCAAAAATCGCGATTCCCGCAGGTCGGTGACCTACACGGATATTCCTAATAAATGGCCGCGGCCACTGCCAAAGCCGTTGTTTTGCATTTCATTGCGACACTATAAATCCGACGAAAATCGCGCTATTTTATTAATGAACAGTTGCTAGAGTCGTACACCTCCTGCCAAAAAATTCGGTTTGCATCCAGACATTTAATAACCGCATGGTATTTGATTTCGAAAATGATGGATGGGTAGGGTTTTTCAGAGATTTTTCAGCGTTTGATATTTATTTCTGTTTAGGTCACAGCCAAGGTTTCAGATAACATCCAAAAATATCTACACATGCAAATTATACTATTTCATCTCCTAGAGCGCAACTACATAAAATGTTCGTGTCTTTATTTAAAAATAAAACATAATGTTTTTAATCAAGGTAATCATTATTACTGAAAGGCATGCTTAAAACAAATTATTTTACGTATAAATACCATCCAAAAATACTTCCAAGGTCTATCGGGGCTGGATTGATTACTCTCTTCAGACTATCTCCATGCGTAATTAAGGGAATTTCGAGGAATTGATCGTAGGGAGATTGCCTTTGTTATTCAGGTATATTTAGATGCGGTAATTTAATCACTCATCAAAATCTAATCAAAAACGTATTTAGAAGGCGGAGATTAATAATGAGCGATCAATAATCCCCATAGACACTAACTTTGCAAACAAACATTTCTAACGAAATACATGCTCAATATATTATATTTCAGGTATATAATAACGTATTACGAAATGTGTTCTTTTAACAACTTAATTTCAGAATTCATATTTTAATATATTATATATTAACTACTCACGTAACTCGTGGTAAAACATTTTTAGACTAAAAATCACTTGATTGATTAGAAGGTTAATTAACATAAACATGTTTCACCACGGGCTAAGTGAGAATTTAATTCATCGTAAAAATCACTTGGTTTATTTCACAGATATTTAATATTTTCATTGTTGAAACTATTCGAAAAGAAAAAATAGTTCACATTTTAAATTCCAATATTTCAAATTAATTTATTCACTATCTAAATATTTCATTACTCTTAATTTAAAAAAAATCATCTAGTTATTGGTGCTATTTCATCTAGTTGCAATCATATAATTTCCATCATTTTGAACTTTTCTCGGTTCTCTACTTAATTATTTTTTAATAATAGGTGAAAACTTAATGTAGAGCTTTTGATTACCAGACTTCGTTGTAGTGCCCAACAATGGCCGTCATAAATTAAAACCCTTATTGCACAAACGTTTGCTGAACATTATTGTAAGCTGTGATCGTGATGTGAATTGTCCAACCAATTACCTTAATTGCACTTACAAATGGTTACGAGACGAGAACGATGATATCTGTGTAATTGGCCATTGTGGTCTCTAAGCACTATCTTTCTTCAAATGTTACATTTAAATAAGTAATGTGGTGTAAACATGGAATTCAAGTAAATGGGTTCAATATTAAAGTTAGTAAGTAAAAACTATGTATTTTCTTGAGAATCAAATCAGTTCAACTTTATTTTAAATCTATTTGTAAAACAAGATACTTTTATGTATTTTTTTGAAGAGAGATTATTTGATCAAAGGATCAAATCCATTTATAAGTGCTTTGGTAAAAGTGTTGGGATTTACATTTGGCAAGTTATGAAGTTTTGAAGAGTTGATCTAACCAAATTTTGTTATTCCGTATCAATAATCTTTTAAACTAAAATTTACTAATTTTACTAAAAACGTCTATGTTTACAATTAAAATGTATTGCATTCGGATGATTTTCTCTTTGGTGTTATAGTTCTGTTCAGTTTACCCATTACTGAAATCGAAGAGCGAGAAATAATTCACCACCTACACATTAATTCGTTACTCACGCCAATATGTAACAAATCAATTCGTATTTGTCTCCCAACTGATTTCCAATTAGAAATTTAACACGCTCAACAAGTTGTAGTGGCAGTGCGAGGCGAGGAAATCGAATGCTGGCATAAAAACGAAATTGCTTTCAAGGCGTTAGAACTTCGCCCTCAATACAATATCTAATAAGGCAAGTTCGTGGTTCAAGAAATTGCATCGACTAATTAATAACTTCCCCAAATGGCAATCAGTATCGAAGTTAAGGATTTCCACATGCTTTAATTTAAAATTGAAGGGAATCTCTAGAAATTCTTAATATAGTAGTAGTAGTAGTGTTAGGCTATCCCAATAAGCAAATATGCTGCTATGACTACTAACCAATTGGATTGAGTACGTATCTTTACAAATAGAAGATATTTTTGTAATTTGTTGTTTCAGGTAATTTTTAAACCTTCAGTTCTATTGTTAAATTATATTTTTTGTTTTTGAGGCTTTTGCCGCTTTTGCACACCCTTAACGGCATGGTCTGTTAAGTAAAGTATTTTTGGCTATTATTATATTTTTATTTGAATTAACTATAATTATTATATATTTTTCTTCTTGGCCACTGCTGACATAGTTTTGATGATTATCAAGATCGTTAACAATTAAAACCGAGCCAGACTGTCGCATAAAAAGTGCAAGTGCGAGCATTATCAAGCCACGAGAAAACAAAATGCACTTGAGTCACAAACCATTTGTCCAATCTGTTGAATCATCGGCTGTTGATAAGCGAGTGCCCAATGAATGTGACTTATTCTTTCCCTACTCTTGTGCAGTTCTGCCTGTAGGGAATAATAGTGTCGCGAATTTAGTCGTGGGAAGCCCGCGTCAGGTTAAGTACCGACAATAATTAGCGCGTTTACAAAATATCGTAAGTTGAAATTGTTGAAATAAATCTTCCAAAAGCGTCATTTCTCCGAAACTCTTTCGCGATCGTTTGTGTTTGATATTGGTGCATTTTCGAAAGACATCGCATTATATTAGGTAAGGGTACTTTCTATACTTTATATGAATTCCAAAATGATTTTCATTGCAAATTATTGTTTTGATTTTTTAAATAAATTCGTTTTATTTCTTAAAATGTGTTTGTATAAGTCAATATTGGTCAGGAAAATGTTTTATTTGTGTAGTCTTAAGAAACATGAAATAATGAACTTATGATTAGTGGTAATTACTCTAATGGATTCTATTTATGTGACCATGATGCAACTTTCTCCCGATTTTAAGGCAAAATATACATATTTTTGACATCTTTTATGTTAAGGTTTGGTTTTTGGTTAACTAAGGTCATTCGCGTTTTATGTTAACCAATTTGGATTTTTTACTCTTATTCTTTACCATCCTAAGATGGAATTTTCATTATGGTATTTGCCAAAAAATATGTATGTTTAATCAAAAGCTTTATCGGCTACCATAAAGTGTTTTGAAAAACCCCTCTGCTGTAGTCGTACTGAATCCGAATATATTACGCTCAGTGCCTAATCTTACGACTAATATTAACCACACCAAATAAATCCAATTAGGAGCTCTGTTTATTGTTTTTTGAAGTATTCGTGCGTAACACTCTGTTGTGGCATATTTTGACGAGACTCAAATTTTGGCCGGACGACGTTCTTAAAATACCTTTTGACTAGAAGGTAGTGCCGGCCAATTTTTAAGTTTATTACACTGTTTTCTTCGGAGCCGGTACAGTCGCGTCCCGAAATAGAAACAACGCGCCTCCAAAGTAAACACCAAAGTGCATCATTTTCGAAAATCTGGCTTTGTGTTCCTAAATGTCTCTGAAACGCCCAAAAACTGTGTTTTAAAGTTTGAGAAAATTATCAGTGTGGTATTCGCAGTTTATAGTGATTTCATTTCGCTGCAGTGAGTATTGTGTTTGTTTTTCTTGCCTTAATGTTTGTTTAATGTGTAATTAATGGCAATATAAAAAAACTATTACAGCTAAATTATTCTTTTACCTTTCGCCATTATCTTCTTCCTCTAAGTGTTTTCATTTAAAATATTATTTGATTTATTATTTTGTTTGTTTCTTTAGTCTTTAGTTATCTAGGTGTATAATTAATCAAAGTGATTTTCAGTAGTATTTCCTATAAATAAATAGGCATGAAATTAATTCTCGTGCGCACATACATACTGACGACAGACCTGATTAATTCTTTACAAACAAAAAAGTCACACATTTCAATTGCAAATGAGCGGCCAGTCGATGTGAATGAAACGAATTCCTGCTAGCAGCCCGCCGCAGTGGACCGGATGGACGTGAGAATTATGAAATTCATTTGCAAAACCGAATTATCCCGCTGGTGTCATCCAATTTCGTTGCGAATATACAGCGACCGCAACATGCACCGCCCCCGAGAATCAATTTCGATTCGAGCAATTGTTCCGGTCACCGTTTAATGCTGCCGCCGCTCATCGCTGTCATTTTCCTCGGAAATATGCAACAAAGGCCTTCCAAATTGCTTTAAATTGCGCAATTTCTCAGGACATGCGACCAGGGGGAAATTCGCCGGCTCGCCAGTTTCCCCGAATAAATCGCTTCTCGCTTCCACGGAACACTTAACGGGATCTTAACTTTTATGTTGGTTATGCAGTCTTCTATGCACTACTAAAAAGGACACTTTAAACGTTTTCAATCTGTTTTCTTTTCCCTTTAGAACGGGATGAAGAAATATTTAGTTTATGATTGTTAAAAAGCACATTTTCCTTAAGGCCATTTTTTTGCCAAAAAATACTGATATAATTGTTTCAAATGTATTATTCTTTTCGTAACTAATTTGTATTCTACTAGGTGATTACTAACTTGGTGCTAACTTGCTGGAATTGTAATAACAATAAGAAATAATGCTTAGGAAAAAGTACTATCTTTAACGAAGACTTTCTTATACTTTCAACGAATTTTGGTAGATTGGTTGATAGGTCACTTATTATTTAGATTTTGTATGTTTATATCTTTGGAATAACAAGTTCATTGTGGGGCAGAAAGGCCAATGATCTAACTAACTTATATTTTGTTCTCATATGACTTTATTATAATTGTATTCCCGTTTATCAAAATAAAGATGCTATTATCTGTAAAATTCTTTACTGAAGTTAAATACCGTATACAAATGATTTCCAATATTATGGAATTAGTTATTGGACTATTAAAATTGTTTGAAAACTTACTTACACTATTTCTTAAGATGCTTGCACCTTTTATTGAAATAGCTAACTAAATTTGATATTTTGCCCTTGCTCAGAAATTGGTTCAAGATAAATATTGCTTACTAATGGAAACACATTACATGTTTTTTGGATTAATTGAGATGGTGGTTAGACATTTGTAACTAACGAGGTTAGTACACTTCATTTCGGGGTCATTAATTATTGAAACATAGACCCTTTACCTGTTCAAAAAATTTAATAAGTCTGGTGGTGCCTGAAACTTCCCACAGTCGACGAACTCCTCGCACTCACATTTGACACGCATGTTCGACCGCCCACTTCGTTAGTTCTCCACGAACCCCCGCCTTTCGTTTCTCTACTCCGGACACACGGTATATTCAACGGTTTTCATTCAACCCAGTATCATAGAATACAATATAAAATAGAATCAGGCGCATAACAAAAGGCCCCTCGACTAGTAACATCGTCGTTTTTCAGCGAGTTGAAAAACTTTTTGTATGAAGTATTATCGATGCTAATGCCGATTAATCCAACTTAGCTTCCTAGTGCTTAAGTTATCAAATTTTGATTTTGATTATTGATAACATGCATATATATTAGGTGGCAATTGAATATGTTATCTTTGCGTTTTATCGAAAAATTGATTTATATTATACTTATATAACTAGAAATATTGAAAATTCATGTATTCTCCATAATACTTTATAAAATACATAAACAATTCTGATGACCAACGAAGTTTGTAGAATAAGGCAACTGATGTACAAAATTAAACGTTTGTGAAATAAGTTTATAATTATCATATTATTAATATATTTTCCTTGTTTCTAATACTGTAGTTACAATGGATACATTTTTGACATCACACGCAAACCAGTATCCAGTTACCATTGTCATTGAGTTAATTAAGTAAAGAAGAGAATGCGCATACAATATAGCAGCTATAAAAGGTAAAAACTCCGCACAAAGAAAGCTTGTTTGTGAAAGTCCTCGAGTTGTATTCGGAGATTCGTGCTAGATCCTGATCAATAGGTGATTACGAATTAATTTAGGTCATTATCAAAATCGGTCTCCTAGCAACGCGCGAATACAGTAATAATGCGATTTTTTTTCTAGTCAATTACGAGTTCTCGGAATAAATTTAAGTATCTAAGAGGTACGGTACTATTTTTAGAAAGTATGGGGGTGCTCGTAAATAAGGAGGCAGCTAAAAGGGCAGGGAAGTTAGGCAACAGCATGCACGGATTGCTCTGTAAAATTTAAATAAAATAAAATCGATGGGGAAATCGTTCCGAGGCACGGAAACATTTCAGTTTTAGGGTCAAATGCAGCGACGAGACCTTTCCTTCCTCAAAGGTCGGACCCTAATATCGCAACACCAGTGTGTAGTGCAATTAAAAAACTGTTTTGAGTTATCGAGGCTTAACGGATATGCTTCGCAAAACAAAATGTACAATAAAGAGCAGTAATCATAATAAATGATGTGATGTGACTAGTGGATGGGGCTTAAACTACTACTTCTGTTGAAAGGTTCGTAATCATCTTAAACTAGTATACCTCAACCTGCTTACATTATTTTCGCTTATTTAATTTAATATCATTGTTCAAAAGTTTGAAAGTTATTTTAGTCTACGTGTCGTATGAGGCATTGACAAAGAAACGTCCTTAAATGCGATTTATTGACAAATTAATAAAGGTCACGATATATTTGTACATGCGGCTTGTTATACGAGCAATAAAATTTAAGTGACCGCTAAACACTATTTGAGTTTTCCAGTTTACAACTACTAAAGCCGTTGTATTAAATGTCGTCAAGTGGGTTAGCGGTTGAGGATTATTGATTGGCAAATAAATCGATTGGCTAAAGCTGTGCAAACAATAGAATTTGATACTGTGATCGATTGCCGAACACAATTTACGAGTTTCCTTGAGTATACGTTTACACTAGATAAATTGCATTCAGTGGGTGCAAATATAAGTTTATCTCACAAAAAAAAGCCTATAAAATGTCCTTTACTAAAAGAGTTAAAACATCAACATCAACTCCCTCCCAAAGAGATTAATTAAAGAGATGCATTAATTTAAAGGCCAAGCTAAGTATCCATCTCATAATTAGGAGATTCTTGTTGACGCCCTATCCAGTCCCTCCGATAGTAATTAAAGCAGGTTTGTCGAAATGCTCCCTGCGAAAATCTAATTAGTCCAAAAATAGGGTTCGTACAGAAAATAACCTTCGCGGCGTATATATAGTCGGGATAGTACCGAAATTAAGTCGGTAATTAATTGAATGTATCCCGTTGCCAATCGGTCATTAATGGACCTTGCGTGCCAAAAGTAAATTAAGCGTTCACAATGAAAACTCTAAATATTTATGTGCAGTCTAATTTATGTTTTCGGTCAACATTTCGAAGCATCGCACGCGAGAGGCGAATCTATCTCGTATTATGATAATTTCGCTTTTCCGGCCTCACGTGGATTTTCCCCTGAAAGATAACCCCGTTTTATTTTTACTTCGCAAGATAAAACGTGTGAATGCAGCCGCTCAAAACAGCTGGATGAAAGCCATTCATAAATCTACCCCCCCACAACAGCAACTTCCGCTGATCTGTCAACGCCCACGGCGCAGATATATCTGTTACATAAAGTGCTTAAGCTCATGTGACATCCGATATTAATTAACACATTCCTAGAAATTGGGATTCGTGAATAATTCGTTTGCACTTTCTGCAATTAATTCCATATCTAATAATGCCGCCGACATTAGGTTTATTACGAAAGATGTGAAAGTTTAATTCCTAATTATATAACTTTCTCAAGCCATTTGGAAATATAAGAGGTAAATCGTTTATGAAGCTTCTCACATTTATGGTAACTTTGTAGGTATCGCACGTGTATTTATTTTCGTGATTGCAGGTTTAGCTTGTCATTGTCAAAGTCTTACATTTATGAATTGAACATTTTTATAGACTTCAACTTCAATAAATTAGATTTTTGCTAAACTTCAAGTTTCAGTTATTGTAGAATGATTAGCATTAGCTAGGGCGAAATACTTTACGGCTTAGTGGAACGGAATTCTAAAATTTCATATGGTTTGTCTTAATAGTAAGCATAATATAATTTTCTGGAGATTGCAAATCTTGACTGAACATCCTCCTATCAGTCAGAATAATTTGGCAACGGCCCAAATAATGATTCTATTTGCGTTGGTGAGTAAGTCGTTTTTCCTGGCGTTAGTAAATGACTCGTCTTTTTTAACAATGGTATTTACATGTAATGGGTAAAACCAAAATCTTCAAAGATAAGAATTATTTATACGCTATGTTTTTATTCTTCGATTTTCGATAATTCGTTTAATTCAATCTTGTATTTTACTTGAATGGCAATCATTGACCTACTTTCAAATCCATCAGTAGCTAGGCAAGGGATTCGATTTTTAACCCTTAAATGAATTTTATATGTAGGGTTATCTCCGGTCATAAAGGAATCCTTAAGTGATCTTCTAGCCACGTAAGTGCAAAGGCGTTATATGAAAATCCATAATATAAACCTTGCTGCAGTTGTAAAAATTTAACAACTTGTAATGTGCACACGAGACGGTTAACGCTTCAAAGCCCGATTCGCTGTAAAAATTTTATTCAATCGGGGATACTCGATAGCTGGAACTTTTTTATTCCGCCAGAAATCGATGGTTCTCCCAGCGTTACGGAGTCAGGCTTATTAATTTAAGTTGATATGAAGTTGGCGATGACTTTAACTAAGTTCCGTAGTTTATGTACAGACGTGTAGGCGGTGGATTTGAATTCAATTCGTCGTTCGTAATCCGTTTAACTGGCATATTTAATGGCAATGGAACTCCGTATATAGTTAGGGAATCTTTGATGTTTTCGAAGAAAAGGAACTTCTGATAAATAACTAGAAATTACATCATTTTATTGTTTTAATTATACTTCGAAACTCTTGTGATATGAGATTGCGCCGAAGAGAAAAATGTTTTGTTTAAGATCGTTAGATTAAAAGGGGTGATGTTAATTTAGATCATGCTCTTCCACTCAAACCCCATTGGCACCATGATGTTGGAAGATTATACCTTAAATTTTGATCGTGGTTTGGTGAAGATCCAAAATTATTTAGAATCGCTATAAACTTGAAGCACGTTACGACATTTATGATAAAAGTATTCACCTTCATTAAAATTCATAATATTTCATATATACTATTTTATATTGAGTGATTGTGATTAAATCAATTAAAACCATTTCGTCTAAAGTGCATTACAATTATCACATAAGACAGATTATAGAATTTTCCATTTTGATCGGCGCTATCCTCCCTAGTATTAGTCATGGTCTCGCCATCTAATTAAGCACATGCATTACGCGCATCCACGTCCTTGATGAGCTACTATTATTTCGCGTCCATTTGAACGAGTACGTCAATCACGACCCAGAATTACGTATCAATTTTTTGTAGCTAATGCATACGTCTATTTTTAATTATCGGTGTCGCCGCATATTCTAGTTAATGCAAAAGTAAATTAAGTTATACTAGAACTCGATTTGAAGGTTTAAATGAACTCTTCTTTTGAATTGAAATTCTAAAAGCTATAACAACAGTTTTTACTGTTTCTGTTCTATCACTCGAACCATAAATCATGTTCTTCTCATCTTTTTCTATATATATATATAATATTGCCATTTTTGCCAAAAAATTAAAAGAATATTTGACCCATTGTTTTATGTAATGCACGATGTGAAATTGAGAAAAATTGAAATTCACACATTCCCAAACCAATTACGTAATCTGAACTTGAAATGTACGGCGCCGCTGCCAAACGGCTTGCTTCAAATACGAGTAATAATAATTTTGAACACCTACGAATTTTGCGATCAAATAGACAATGTTTACTTTAATTTCTACAACCTTTATTTATAACATAGAGACAATTTTATAGTAAATATATTTACTACTTGTCGCATTTGATTTTTGGAGATTATTTTCTTCGTAGATCAAGTACTCTTCAATTCATGTGATTCTGAAGTATCTTTTTAGAATTCGAATTGAGGAACTTTGATAAAAAACTATTAGCAACTTATCTCTTTAATATAATTCAGAACATAAATTCCGAATTACAGAGTATTAACCTTTATTAAAAACAGTTACTAGGTTCATGGAGGACGTGGGACTGCTTGGGGAGTGATTGGTTAAGGGTAGAACAATAAATCTGTTAACAGCAGTTCACAAGAGGCTAACACACCTCACTAGGACCTATAACCTATATTATAAACATCCCCCACTACTACGTTAGTAATGGATGTTTATAATAATGCTTATACTCTGTCATTCTGGATACATCTCCAGTTACTATTCTTAAATAGTTTATTGTTTAGTTTATTATAAAAATGTTGTCATGTTGATATAATATAGAGAACGATTTGTTCTAAACGTAAAATTCTTGTGTACATTTTTTCTAACGACCTTTTTGGAATATTGTGTTTATCAATATTAATAAATTTCCCACAAGAAAGTTTATATTTCTTTAGCTTCTTGGATGAACGCAAAGAATCCGAGGGGCGCGGGTGGGTATATCAATGGGTAGTCTGCCTCTTGGAAATTTAGTTTCTATGGAGCGTTTCTCGGGAGCGGACCGCACGTTGTTCGTGCTAGAGTTTTATAATAATTGTGATTTGGCAACTGCAAGACCTAAACCTGCACCCCTATAAAATTCATTTGGTACATGAATCAAAGCACCTGATTGCCTGCCAAAGTGAAAGTTTTCCGCGTAGTCCTAATCTAACTCTTTTTAATTGGTCCACTAAATAAAAACATTCTTTTGGAACACCCTGTAAGCATATTTTCGGAATATATTTTTGTTACAATAGCTCAAATTATCTTCATTTCAATTTTTCCAGTTTTACAAAATCAGTTTTACATTGTGATTCGAATTCCCATTTTCGCCATTTTTTCCCCTTTATGTTGTAAATCAGAATCTAATTTCGGAATCCTGGATGATGGTTTATATATAAACACGTGGCAATCTATCTTCAATTTACATAAAAACTAAACACCTCATTCCCGATGTATAATAAACAAGTACATGCGTAGATCCATACGTTCTAGATTTGTTGATGCTGCCTCGGCCAAATTGTGTAATTTTGGGTAAACAATTACAGAAGATCCCGGCCAGATTTTTTTAAAAACTTTCATGGCACCAATTGCGCTAATTCATTTCTAAACTTTTCTCGCAATTTAGAATATAAATTTACTGTAAATCATGGGGTTTTATTAAATTTTCTTTAAAGGACTGCTCTTTCTTCATTCTGCAAGCGTTCTATTCTTCCATTTTTTCAATTGTTTAGCTCTGAACATTTCTTCCAAGATTACTCTCACGAAAATCATTTCTTTAAGTGAGGATTTATGATTTTCTTTAATGGACTGCTCTTTCTTCTTTTGTACGCATTCTCTTCTTCTATTATTTCAATTGTTTGACTTTACATACTAATTCCTTCTTCACTAGCAAATATCCGCCAAGACTTTCTCTATGTCTCACTCTAGAATTTTGAAAATCTTCCCTTTCTCTCTTGGATTTTACGAGACATTTTGCCTGTTTTATCGTGAAAACTTTAAATAAGGTTCAATTTAAAAGAAAATAATAAACCTAAACGTGTGGGATTCATTTTTATTGTTCATTGTTTTCGTTTTATGTGGTTCGCTCATATGGCAAAGCAAATTAACCGCGAAAACTTGGCGTGTTTTAAAGATTACGGTACTGTAGTCAAGTGTGATATTGCGTTTGATTTCATTTTAGTGATACTGTTGGCAACAACAACACGCAAAAAAATATAACTAATATTAAAACTCGGTATTAAGTTGCGTTTTTAATCGGCATAATCCTCGTGTGGAGGGAGTGTAAGTGGATCCTCGAGGGTAGCATTAGCAATTCAGCGAACTACTCAAATCAGTAAGTTAAACATTTATAGTCACATATATAAACAAACTGCGGTGAAAAATTGACGTTATTATTAAGAAAATAATGTATAACTTCGTATCATTGTTTGATTTTGCTATAAAGTTATTCCGTCCAGCCCTGCAGATTAAAAAAAAAAAACACTAATCATTTTAATAAACGAGATGATGTCCATACGATCGCTCCATAGTTCGGCTGCGTGATTGGTTTTCATGAATTACTCCTTGAGAACTTGTTAGTGGTAATCGTATAAATTTTGATAGGTACATCGATGCCGCATATAAGAATAAATAATTTATGGTTTAGTTACGAAATAAGTTGTAGATCAAGTTTATCTTAGTGTTATTGTTTAGTAAAATCCTCGATAATTTCGTTGGAAAATCTCTATGGTGAATATGATTTAATAGGTACTAACTTGTGGATTTCCTCCCTATGCTTCAAATATTCTAAAATGTTATTAGAATTATAAATTTAGATTAGAGTGTAGTTTACTCTAATAGATTGTTTGTGGTCTATGAACGCATCCTAATTTTCTGATATGAAGAAGTAACAATCGTGCATACCTCAAGTATATCATCTGGTTCTATTTATGTCTGCTATCTTCAGCTTATCTGCCCTTTAATAGTGTAACGTAAATAATCACGTTATTGCTGGCTTTAGCATGAAGTAATCAAATCAGCAAAAGTGGCAGACAGTCTACTCATATCAAAAAGTGCTTCAAGACGCAGAATGTGTGACCTTGTTAATTGGAATGCATTCGCTTGAAATTAAGGTCACGAATTCGAAACCACGGTCTTCTTTTAAATGGACGTCATTTTGTTATTATTGCACGTGCTAGTGAGTAATCCGTGGGATAATAAGGAGTATACGGGTTATGGCTTCTAGGTAAGGGCGCTCATTGGTTCTAATTAAACGTTGATAGACATGGTATCGGCGGCCTTGGTCTACACAGCGGGCAAAATTGGATGAATTGATGAACTGTTAATGATAATGTTTACTCGGAAAAAAAATACTAATACTAATGCCTAAACACGATGGCCTGGATTTTATGACATTAATTGGATAGGAAACCGTACATCTGATCTAGGGTAGTTTGGGGATGGTCAGTTGGAATTACTAATAAGGTGTAAATTTTTTTGAACTAGGTTAGCGAAAAATGTTTTAATTCAATTATGTACTTCTCAAGGCCAAATAAGCGACTATACACAAAATCGAGAAAATATATTTTAGCAGTAAGTGTTTTATATAATGAATTATTATGTAGTAACAGTCGCAAACATCCTTATGATTGGATAAATATAACTATTAAAACTTATTTTTCATCTTAATATTGAATTTTTTCACATAAATGTTGAATGTAACTGTAACTATTTTTGTTACCTTCAAGACTTCACACTGGAAAAATAGTAGTGAAAGCGTAGGAAAAAAAGTTGGGATTTCTGTCTAACGGAATCTCAATTCCAATTCCGATGGATTTGATTAATTAAATTCCACAGGTTGTCCACAGGTGTTCCTCGATGGGATTGAGCAGAATTGCAACTCGACATGAGAATCCTACATATTTTTCCAATTAATCATCGTGATATGGTTCGAACCTTAACGTGTCATAACGGAAGTGTGCGCACAATGCATCAATAAAGAGGATAGTAGGTTCAACGATGAAGTTTTAGAAAAACAAAATTTTTTAAATTGTTACTAATAATTGAGTTGTTCATTATATTATTATCACTACTTTTATAGCTTGTAAATTATAATACGGAAAAAGGAGAGACTTAATCATGCAACATTACTATCAGTATATTCAAAAGTAGAGGTTTGAAGTATTCAAATATTTATTACGAAGGAATTGATTTTAAAATGATTAACGTTGAATTAAAGTCGAAATACGTTATGTATGATCGATAAGACCCCAGAAAAAGATTAGGTAAACTTATCCAAAATTCTTTTCTTGCTGTCTCTAAAACAATGCATGTTTTTTTCAAAATTCATCTTTCCTCCTGTAAATTTCTGTATGCAACTTAAGTTATTTTACAGATATCATGTAGGATTTATATACAATTACTTTATATATGAACTATGATCATATTAAATAATCTTGCTTATTTTCTTGAGACGACCCTTCATAAAAATAGTTTTAGTTTGTATTACCATTCAATTAAATAAAAATATTATCTGTTTTTAGAATTTAATTATTTCTATTCAATAGAAATAACATACGAGATTCAAACTTTGGACTGAAATTAAAACGTGCATGTAATTTATTACACTTGGCTTGTTATCAAAGATAAAAAAATAAATACGTTTTAACGATTGTTTTGCAAATGTTTATGGGTACTAAGAATTAGTGCGGTTTGGATTTCAGTCACGTCCCTCTCGTTAATATCAAATCTTATCGATTTAATTGAGCGATTCGTCACTTCCTGGAGAATTCCTAGAAAATACGATGTTAGCTGGCTAATCCTCCTAGCTATATTGCAAAATAAATTTATATTATTTGGATTCATTACAATCCAACAGATATCACCTTGTAACAAATGTTGACGTTCGTTGGAATTTGTTATTGCGACGATGTTTGTTTAAAATTCAACTTAAATTAGTTCGGATCGAACGCGTAATTCCTGTAAATCGAATCAGAATTTCGCCCTCGAGTTATATTATGTAATTGAATGTTTGCGTTCAGCAATAACATCGATATTTTTAAGAAGAAAATGTAAACCCTTTTAAAGTAAAGGCTAAAGTATTAATTCTGTTCTTATTATAATTTTAAATACGCAAAGCTGCAACGATGATTCTTATTAATACTACAAAACAAGTCAACTATTTCTTTCTTCTCTGATAAAATTCATAATCATAAATTAGATACATAATTAAATACTATCGTTGCTGCTTTCTTGATGGACGAAAGAAGACTTTAATCAATAAAAAGAATTACATAGTTAAGTTATTTTTTGATGTAAGAGTTCTAAGAGTTGCATTATAATCTCATGATGCATTTTTAGATACTCTGAGAACTTCATCCGCTTTATTAATTCCTCATATTTATTATTTAAGATGTTGCTTTGACATTTCCTTTCGTTGCAGTCGGACAGTTCTAAAAATAAAATCGAATATAAATTCATGAGATGGATTACATAACTACGGGAAACGTGTCGGCCTGCCCAGAAAGTGCATCCATAAATTACGGCCGTGCATGTAATTACGTGAAAATTTATTCGGAACTAGTGTCTGGCCTCTAAACATTTATAATTTTCAATGTCGTTGATGATACGTAAAAATAAATTGTTCGACAACGGCGGCCGCCAGATGGCAGGCGCTCGTCCGAACTGACACCTAGTGACACAAATATGATGCATTGTGGACGTAAGCCAACGTTTTGACGTTGTCTAACGCCGCCGAGTGAATTAATGCTCCAGCTTGAATAATGGTTTCCGCGTGTCCAATTGACGTTTTTTTTTAAATCGTGACATCTGAAGGTTGGAGAAATTCTTGTTATTATTTAATGTTAACGACCTTAAAAATTAAAAAAATTAAAGTATTGTATTAAATGTTAATGCATTTGGAATTCTTCTTTTCCTAAATATGATTTATTACTTGTATGTTTTTGTCGTTTTGTCAAAAGCTTAAAAAAATATAGTAAATACTGAAAAATATATATATAAAAGGTTTTTACTACATTACACAAATGTAAATATTTTGAGAAATATTTGCTTTAGCACTCCAATTCAATCAAAATGTTTATTTTTGATTTTTATAGAGTAATAATATTATTATTCTCAGAAATAACAGTATATACAAAATATATACCTACAATTTTTAAAGAAAAATTCTACTGTCTTTCAGCCTTATTGATTTTTATTGGTGATTGGTTTTGTACGATATTACATTTGATTGTAAGAGTATATTTTAATTGACATCAAAAATTGTTATTGTTCTTCTCTTCAGTTAGTACTTTGTTAGTTTAGGCATTATGGGGTTCATTATGGAATAGATGGAATGATTGGTGAATGTATTATGATATAATTCCGTCGGAATATAGGGCGGCAGCACAATCTACACAATACCTTATCGTACGTTTAAATATCGATAAATAACAAAGGTATCCCTCGGCCCTATTGGAATAAAAGGACTGGAACACCTGAGTCTGACCTTGGGACCCTTAGTCCCGAGCGAGTGGGGTGTCTGTCGGGCGCGGAAGAATAGGTGTTTCGTTTGGAAGGTAAATAACCTACCATTCCAAAGGTTTAAGTTCCAAATGAAACAGCTGCTTACATTCATGTGTTCTAGCTGCAAAGTATATATTGGTATCAAACTTTCAAAAAAACGTAAGTGCTAAAAAAGTACCATCCTTAAATCAGTTCTAAATTTTGGAATTTGTTAAACAATAGATGTTATTATTAATAAGTGTTTCAAAGCATCAAACATTTTAATCTTTTGTTTTGCGTTAACTTACTGCTTGCTACAGAAGTATCTTAGACATAATTTATAAACATCTATATTGACAAGTTGGTACATAAAAGTACAGACAATACAAATATAATTGCAGAGTTTTGCCCTAATAGAAAACTCTATTGTTAAAATATGTATTTTTTGTAATGTATAGAAAAACGCCTTATTTTTTTGTTATTTGTATTAATTCAGTATTTTTTTGTTTTGTTTCAGTATTTCGGCGAGGCAGTGCAGGCATACATGGAGTTCCAGTTAGACAGTGCAGAATACTGCCAGGCACAACACAAATAAATCTGCCATTAAAAAAAAATATAATTCTATATATATATCTATATACAATTATCATTTCAAGTAAACGTACCTAAAAAAGTTAGACACATTATGTAAAAAAGTGTTTCCCGCCGTTCTTTACATTAGTTCATTTTATTTATGAATAATTATTATTAGAATATTTTATAATTATTTACGAGTAACGAAGCTGAAACATTTATCTATCTATCTACTCAAGATATATATATTCATATATATACATATATCCTTATATATGTGTGTATATATATATGAACGCATATCAATTTAAGTGCATATATAGACAATTTTCATTAAACAAATTTATTTAAAAGAACCAAAAAAGACTGACTAAAATATTATTTTTTAATTAAACAATTATACAAGCGATACTTTGGTTGGGATCGTTTTTGAGCAGACGAATTTTATTTTGACTTCTTAAAACAAACAAACAAACAAAAAAATATACCACATAAATCATAACAATAATAAAAGAAACGAAAAAAAAAATTGCCGCAAAAATAGCTTCCTGTTAATTTTCGTTGTTTCGGAAAGGTGACGCTAAACTGGATTTCTAAACAAAAACGAAATTAACCGACTTAATCTCATTACTAGTGATACGAAAAAATCAAATATTCTAAACAACTTTGTTGTGTACGTGCAATGAACAACAGTGGAATGAGGCCCAAGGATATTAGACCGGCACCAGCCGAAATCAGATACAAAGGATTCAAGTTTCTAATCACCGACAGACCTTCAGACCAAACAATACCTATTTATATTCAGGTAAGAATTCGTTATTTTCTTTTAATTTTCATCTCCATAATGAATTCATCATCATCATGTCATTAGATAACAAAACCTAGCTTCTTAATGTTTTCATGAGTTTGATTAAGTCTACCCAAAATTAGATTCGGTTGTATATCACGTACATATATCATTATAATTAGTCGCTCAAATCTATTCAACACTATGCTAAAGTTGAATAAAACTTTAAAACCCTGTATTTAGATAATTGTAATCCCAGTTTGTTCTGGTCCTAATACAGACAAGAACGTAGGTATGTTCTTACGAAGCTATTTTGATAACAACGCGAAAACCTGGTAAACAGTGTGTAGGCGAAGCCCAGGACAAAAAAAACGAAATCCGAAAATCGATGTTATAAACACGGCAAGAGGAGAATGTTTGGCGTTCGCAAATAGATTTCGCCGAACCGATCGCGAATTTCGCACGTTCGGTGGATAAATTTAGTGTCTGTCGAAAGATTAAAATCCGCACGGTGTTGTGTGAAAGGGATGAAGGGACACTTGTTGCTGAAAATGCGCGTAGACAAATTACAATTCGATATAAATTTATTTCTTGCGAATAGGGTGAGCCTGGGACGGTGGGTGCGATAACCCGGAGTCGGCGAGACAGGATTTCGCGGTCAACAAACTCAGGAATGTTTTAATAACTTTTAGGGCCCGCGATGGGTTTTTAGTTGTGTGGTCCTTTCATAAACTATCGTTCGCTTCGGCGTCTGCGAATGCGAATGAAACGTGATATATGGTCGGATACAAGAAATCTTAATTTCATGCTCCGTTGCCTGTTCAAACGATACAATAAATTGTGTGACGAATTTAAAGCTCCGTCTGACTTTTATTTTTATTCCTTTGAATATTTTCTTTCAAACAGTCACATACCTTATGATATATAATATATAAGTCTTAATTGTTTTGCAATTCATTGATCAATATTTTTGTCTCGACATTATCAAAATTTCTTTATTGTTGATCACAACATAGTGCCTTCATCAGACAGATGATATAGTCAGTATTATGGTGTAACATAATCAATTCAATTCAATCCAAATTTGGTTGTAAAATATAGACTATATCGTACCTATAATTGTTTTTTGATTCTGATTTAAATACAGTTATAATTCCATGCTTCTATTTCCAGATCATTAATATGATAATTTCGTCTGTCCTTGAGCCAAACAAGTATTTTTGGTTTATTATTAAACCATGTATTTTTAGTGCTTCGGTGAACTTTACTCCTTTGTCGTCCATTCACTGTGATATAAATGCCGCCTCCAAATCCTTCATCCACATTCGGGTTCAGTTTAAATCCACCTTAAGCCATTTATAATTTAAAACAGCTTTATTCTACTATTTAGTTTCCTTTCTTCCCAAAATATTTTGAAAAACCGTGTCTTATTCCATATCAGATTTTCTATCTTATCTTATTTAGACATCATTATAATGAGTAAACGATTACTTTGTTTTTGTAAATGATATCTAATTGCACTACGTCGCCAGACTTTTTGTCGCTAACACGTAAATGTTCGTTATCATCCAACAATCTCTAAACTGATTTTGGACTTTGATTTAGATTATGAGGAATGATACTGATGCTGGAAGCCTTTACTTCAGTTATAAAATCCTTCAGTCTGCCTTTAAATGATATGTTTTGACTATTTGAAATGTCGATAATAATGTAGTCATAACAGATTAATATTGTCCCAATAACAACCAATACATTCGAATTAATTTCAGCCGTCGATGAAAACACGCATTGACAAGTCGTCCTATAGATGTTGTCCACTTATTCGATATCGTGCGTTATATTATATATCTCAGGCCAAACAATTTCATTTTCAGGGATGCTTATCCGCCTGACGTGACCTAGATTGCTCCCATTGGCCCGTTATTCGTAACATATCAATTAGAGCCACTTCTGGGAAATGTTTATTGCGGGCATAAATAATAACCCTCCGCGTCGCGCCCTTAACATTAATTAAATCGCTCGGGATTCATTCGAGAGGGCCTTGGACATACCTGAAAACATTAATCAAAATTAATTAAACGTTTGTGTTACAATATATTCAGGGTAGAATTATATAACGTTTCTCATTCTTATATTAAAATATTTTTAAACATAAAAATTCACACATTTAAATTATAAATTACGAAACCCTCCCTTAATTAATTAATTCTACTTTTTTTACTTTCAATAAGATACAGGTTCAATTAGGCTGATCAAAAAAATACTAACCCTTTATTATTTTGACCTTTTGCTCTTGTTTGTTCCTTCTGAAAACATTGAACAAATTTTTCGAAACAGTTTTTATTCTTCAGTTGGAAAGGCTTTTAATAAGGCGGTTGAAATCTTTTGAATGATCGAAACGATTTCCTTTTTTTCCTGAGCCAAATCAGGTGAATATACGGTAGATGATCGATATTAATGACGTCTTTTTTGATTAAAAATTATCGTGCAACAAAAACTAACTGTTTGTCTTTTGATATTCCGATCGGACTCTTCGAATTCTCCTAGATATAGAATATAATATTCTGCTATTCACCGTCTGACTTTCTGGGACGAATTCACCGTAAACAATTCCCTTTGAATTGAAGAAAACCATAAATTGCTCATAGATGTCTCTGCGCTTAGGAACCAGTCTCATCGTATCTAAGATAGTTTGTGAATATCTGAATGCATATTTTCTTTTTAATGGTATTTCTCAGTTCATTTTTTGAGCAAAATTATGTAATCGTAATACATTGAAAGACTTTAGCCAAATATACATAACTTTTTCCATAAGAATCCAAGCAAAATCGCATACACGTTATTAAAACATTTCGGAATCGGAATAAGCTCTAGTTTAACTTAATCCGGTTACAAGGATCATTTACATATAATGCATTTCTAGGTAAGCGAAGCTGCCGATAAGCATAACACACATATATTACCATAAAATTGTCAGCGTTGTTATAGTAAGTGCAATAAAACGGTGAAGTTTCGCTTGACATGCAAATCTCTTAATAATGGTTCTCCTGATGCGTCCGCGGGAATCTGATTTCGCGAATCATCATTAATAAGTGTCGTCCACTTCGCAGTTACGTCATCTAATCGACGAGGTCGCCCTTTGCATAATCGCCCTCACTTAACGCAATTATGCAATCGAGTGGGCGACTCTTCAAACGGACCGTCGCTTATGAATCCGCGTGGAAAAATGATTGGCTCTTATGGACGTTTTCCGGCATCCGGACGTGTTTTTAAGCAATCCGCACGTGTAATAAATCAACACTAATAACGTTATATTAAGTTGATTGTGTTGGTACTTCTTTTTTTTAAGTGTTGGGCAAACATTATATAAAATCTTTTTGTTATTGTGTTCAAGGTATTGCATGGCACTAACTGTCTGGAATCATTATTATATTATTTTACTTAAGTTATACAAAAGATCTTAAAACTTATCCTTTTGTGGGCAAACTTTGAAAAACCTCTCCCATGTTGGGTTCGGCGCTTTTATTGATCATAAATATATAGACGTATACTCCGAAAACTTCCACAATATTCTGTGATATAGCGTAGTTTATTAATTTCGATGTAACGAGATTTTCCCAACGCGCAAACGTTTACACGGAAGCGTGCTAATTGATCGTTAGGAATGGTGTCAATCGGTTACATCATCGAATTAAACGGTCGATTTACTTTCTGTGTTAAGCCATTATTACTAGAATAGAAACCTCTATAAGGCGATGAAGCGATTTCAAGAAATTTTCGCGTGATTTGATACACGATTCCACGGAAAAATATTCTTCGTGTGCCAAGAACTGAAAAGTAGAAGGTAAGTTTTTAGAATGAAAGCACATATAAGGGTAGATAGAAAAATAAACCACGGGTTAAGTGTGAATTTAATTCATCGTAAAAATAATCCCATCCGCTTTGTATTAATGTCAAACTTTTTATTAAACTTAAAAGGAGGCTATTAAAAATATTTTACTTGGCAACTACAATGAAAATACGAACTTCCAATAAGTGATAAGATGAATAATTTACACTAGGATTAATAACTTTGTCCGAAACTTCAAATCTTGTTGGTTTAGTGCGCACTCAAGCGCTAAAGCTACATGAACTCCGAGATTGTTAGTTCTTGGGCCTACCAATTATCGTTAGTTTATACACACCCTTTCTGAAAAGCATACATTACTGTCAGTACTTAAAAACTTTACGGTCTAAATTTTGTTGATGGAACAGGAGATCATACAAAGCAACAATCATATATGCTTTTATTTAATTTTAAGTCCTTTATTCTTGCAACCAGCTTTCTACTAGATTATATATACAATCCCGCACCAAAGAAATGCCCGATTATTTCAATAATATTTTGTTAATTTGAACACCTTGCAAAGAAAAAAGGAAACAAAACCTGTATACATCCCCAGTATTTAATTACGTAATTAAAGTTTACCGTATAAGTCTGATAAGATAAGAAGAGGTATGTAACTATAGTTTTTATAAAAGCAATGAAGTTTGGTCATCTGCAGACGTGACCTACTGAAATTGCTTCAAATATGGACATCTATGCATCTTTGATGGTGCAATAAGTTGTACACGCTTGGATGTAATTGCTAACTGATTAAATTAATTAATTTTTATTTTACAAATATATTTCTTTATTATTATTTAATCTTCGTACCTAAATCGAAAATAGTCAAAAAATCACGACATACATAGAATAGGTATCAAATGACATTAATTAGTAGCGCTTTCATTCGTATTTTAAAATTCGATCCGGCCAATTCATTACAAAACATGTTTGACCTTTGAATTTCTCGTCGTTAATCATACAGCATTCACATACTTGAATTAATCCCATAATTAATGACAATAATCAGTCGACTGTTGCAAAATTAGTTTTGCGCAGTGATTCATTTCGAAGCATATTTATTAACCTCGTGCAACGTATTTGTTAAATATTGTGCAATTTATTGTGAACGGAACGCGCTGCATTCTCCGGATGATATTATTGAGATAAATTTGCTGCAGGAAAAGTCGTCCGTTCTGCTCTTAGAATTGAGATTTATTCCACACAAGTTCGAACAGTTAATACAGCATGCGTTTATTATTAATAGTAATTATAACATTAGTATTCAATTAAACAATTTAGAGTTAATATTGATAAACAAGTACAAGGTCGCTCGAGAATCTCTTTTAATTAATATAGAATAGACTTGCCGCTGGCTATTTTTTCCCATCGGAATTAATTAATATATATTTGTGTGAGTACAAGCTTAACAGTTGCTCGTGTTTAAAATGATCCGTTTCTTCTGCTTCTCTTCATAAAGCTCCCCAGTGGAGGTTAATGGTTTCATTATCGAATTGATCTTTTGACCTAATAAAATTAACCATGTGTCATCTTGTGTGAAGTTATTCAAGACATTCTCATGAAAATAATTGGTCGCATTTATGTTACATACCTTATTTATATATTTGAAATACAATTTCAAAAAATAATGTATTAGTGCCTAAACATGAGGTCTGCGAGTAGGAAATCGCTTGAAGCCGATCCTGATCCCGGCTACTCTGCAAACGTGCAATTGGCGTATTATATTACATATGCACTCCCAGCGTCAAGATCAGCCAACACAAGAAACCGGTTTTAAGAGATTAACCAAGATTTATTGATGTAGGTCGTGGTCAAGACGAAAATTGAAATTGAGTCGCCTGGTTTTCTTGCTCGCCAGTTAGTAGGTGCAATACATAAATTATCACATGTAATTATAAATTCAAAAGTTTTCACATACATATTGATTTTACTAAGTGGGAATCTTTAATACCAATATAAACAAATCTTAGAACCTTTGAAGATAATCTTGATAATTCTTTTTCAATATATAAGCCTATGCAATTAGATATTTTTTATGGCTTTAGTTCATATTTTTATTGCCTTTAATCTTCTGTGTCAATTACAATTCCATATCATCTGCTATGGCCAATTTCTATAACGCGTCTTTTTTATAGTTTTATCCTTATCTTATATTATTTTATATCAGCATCCAAAAATTCTTTATAGTTTTTATCTTAAATTATACTCTTGGCTACGTCATTTTTAAACTCTATTCAATCCAGAATGAATTTGAAATAATTATTTTCTTTTATATTTAAACTTCTAATAACGATTAGGCTGGTGAAGAGAATTAAGAAAAATTGTGGCTTTAGTAGTCCATCATATGAAGAAAGGATCTATAAAGTTTTACTGAATTCATAAAAGCTAAAGGTAATGTTCCTTCTTAATTATTGCACGATCGCTTTGATGCTGCTGCATAATTAAAGTACTTTTTCATAATAATTTTTGTAATTACAATATAATTTCCAACATCTAAATATTTCAAGTCCCGGGATTAAAATTAGGCTGAAGGTGAATCCCGAACTAATATTTTATTCAGATTAATTATAAATTCCCTGCGTGACGTGTACCCATTGGCGGAATGCGAATGATAAAACTGTCTTCCAGCGGTGACATTCGGGGAACTGGTACGTAAGCATTTATCTTCAAAATGTACGTCAGTTGATTGATCTTATTATGCGATAGCCTTGTGAAAGCTAGTAAATATAGCTCGTGTCCGGATCCCCGCTGCGGTCTCGTATTAAGTGTGTTCTATTTCGAATCAAATGTCACATCACCGTTAATAAAAGCCATTAAACCCTAGAATAGCATTAAGGTTAAGCCATGGGGTGCGCACCAATAACGGAAAGTAGGCACGCCATAAAAGCGATCCTCATTACACAAGAAGATTTTTTTCTAAAGCATGGACATAATTCTTTTTTCATGGCCCTGGTATAACAGAGCTTATGAAGAATACGTGTTCGGAATTATTATAGGTCCTTATGCCTCATTTTTCATATAGACCTAATTATATTTGCCTCTTTAGGGGGATTTTTAAGGCAAACGAATGGGATGGAGGAAGTAAAATAATACTGGAGGAATTAAGAATGGCAATAAAATAAATCTTAAAATTAATAACATATAAAGCGCATATTGCGGAAACGTTATAGTTACCTAGAAACAACGAAGGTAATCTTGATGACACACTCCTAAAGAAATATTTAACCTAGATTTTCATTGAAACCGTACACGAGCTGCTGACGTTAGCACCACGCTGAGTTTCGCATTTTTAGTAGACGGTTTGGCCAATTTTCATTCCGTTTTTATCTTCAAACGGCAGGACGTTACGCAATTCGTATCGATTGTGCCCGTGGCACCGTTACACCTTAGGGACGTATCATTATGCAATGGCATGCAAGGAGAAATGGAATTACAAGGATAGGGAGTATAATATACGCTCTAATCAATGAAATTATTTTATTGACTGACTTGATATTTTTAGACTCACTACACGATCCCCAAGACACAAGCATTTAGAGTAATGTAATGTTAATATAAGTTTAAGATCGGCTTGTATAGTTCTTGGCGCCCAACAAAGGGCCTTTGATTTTAAAATTTTAGATCATAAGATGTTTATAAATATTTTTGGTATTTAAATTAAATCAAGTAATTCCTAATTATAAGTTGTTTTGTGAATTTTAAGGAATTTATGATTTTATTTTTTCTTTTCTAACAAAATTATTATGATCTAATTTTTTCTGCTGTAATTAGGTTACAATATTACTAATGTTTTTTTTTCAATATGTATCGTTTAATCTATAAATACGCTAGATCAAATTGTCGTAAAATACTTCAATTACATGAAATGCTAAACAGCATAACACGCGAGTGCAGTATCAAACAAATTAAGCCTGTTAGAATCAGGTCATTTGTAAGTAAGTATACACAAATTTGCATCAAATTATTAACATGATTAATTTACATTGGTACATTCTTGGTTAAACATAAATGCAACTTAAATGGCTATATTAATAGTTTCTTTTTAGCGAACACTCATTTTACAAAATTTACACCGCTTGAATCACTCAGATCATCTGCTACATTGATTAAGTGTAATATTCTCAATAACTTACCATAAGTCTGCATTATGCAGTATACGGTCATCCGAGTGCAACCGGCACAGATCACGTGTTTGGAAGTTTTCCAACTCAATTAAGCTTTGTGTTATTTGTTCAACTTTAATAGCCGATCGATGCGAGTACAATTCTTGAACATGGTCGCCTCGACAATGCAATGTTTATGTTCGGCCATAAATGATTTATGTGTAAAAACGTAAACGTGCGTGTGCAATATATGTGTGTTTATTGCTGTTCGGAAGAGTGCTGCTTTTTGTGCTTGCAGCTACACAGAAAATGCTATTACTTCGTAGTGGTTCGATTTAGAAATAGCATCCATAAGTACTGTATATATCGTACATTATATTTGTTTGTAATGTCTGGATTTACTAGCAGTTTAACGACGAGCGTTGTATTTAATGTACATTTTGAATTATGAAAATAATCGTAAAACTGGTGTTAAATGTTAATACGCGGATATCATTAGTAATTACACTGATTTTAGTAGTATTTTCCAAATTAACATATCATCAATTTCTGCCTAGTAAGGAGGAGGTTTTTGTGATATTTCTTTTTTTATAGATTTAATACCTACTCTTTGGTTAGAATCTTCTAAACTGATCTTATACTCATCGGTATGATCCATCGTTTTACTTTTTCGTTCTTCAATCTTTTTTTTTCAATTTTCTAGATCTATCTAAGATCCCAGTGTTATTATCCTTCATTTTGGCTATATCTATGCTGTTCTCCCATCCTTATCCCTTTTTAGCGTCCAAATTACTGAAGATCTTGTTAGATCTATCCATTTCTAAGATGTAGATCCGTAATACTATAAGGCTTCTTTTTTCTTCACCGTACTCATCACCACATTTGGCAACATTCATAGTCACGTAACCATTGAATTATTTGCTACTTTTGATTACTGCTTTCTGTTCGTTAATGATTTATAGTTGTTTTCTGAGATATGTCAATAAATTAATTTTAAAGTTAGTAATCTAAAGGCTGGACTATTGGGTGGATGGTTGAAAGTTGAAAGCGCTCCGCTCTGAACAAACGGGTATTACTTTCCTCCTATCCCTCGTACTTTTCAGGATTTCCTTAAGGATTCGCATTTTTTTAGGCCAAGGGTACAAGATTCCCATTTCTTATAATAAAGATTTTTTGACGTTTATTTTATGGATTTGATATATATTTTAGTGTAAAAACAGAAATAACGTTTAGATTTTCTAATATATTGTCTTAACGCTTTCTATTTATTAGCTGGCATTTTATGTTCGAACGAAGCATTTAAAGTTCATGATCACTAACATATCTCCACTCTAAATTTACAGTTACAATAAATGCGTACCCTTTGAAATTATACTTAATTCACAAAGTCATAGTATAGTTGATGGTATTTAAGATGCATTTATTTATCTACTTCATAATTTTAACCCCGTATTGATATTACTGTAATTGTACGTAAATTAGTAATTAAGTTTATTTCTTACTTCACTTATATTAATAACTAACAGTTTATAACTAATAAATTATTAGAAGCTATCGATCCTCTACTGAATTTTTAATCAAACAGACGGATACAATTAAGTTTAGCTTTATCGCAAGTAAAACAACTAATTGTCATTGTTTGAATTTCAGGAACTGAAGAAGCATAACGTGACCGCCGTCGTTCGAGTGTGCGAGCCCTCTTATAAAACAGAAGAGCTACACGATAATGGCATTACAGTATTCGATCTCGAGTATAACGACGGAACTTTCCCTCCGAATGACATTACTGAGGCTTGGTTCAACGTAATCAAGACGCAGTTCCATGATAACCCCGATGCATGCGTTGCCGTACATTGCGTAGCTGGCTTAGGTAGAGCACCAGTTATGGTAGCTTTGGCTTTGGTCGAACTAGGACTAAAATACGAAGAAGCTGTTGAACTTATCAGAGAGTAAGTAGCAAGCCATTGTCATGCTAATCGACCGAACTGGATCCACGAAATCCACGACTCATTTAAATACACGGAACTAGTCTGGTCTCTCCATTGTGGTCATTGTGACTCCGTTCAGGCCTTACCCGAGTTTCCCGTGTCAATGACACCAATAAATGCGGAATTAACCCTGCGCCGACGAATCGATACTCCGTGGATTTAAAATCATTCGCCATTCAATTGTTCGGATGAACTTGATGTGCTTTTTACACGCACCTTGTTTTTGCATGGATTAGTAAAAGCACTACAAACAGTAAAAAATACGATTAATCTAGTAGGCAGTTTAATTGCCTCTTTAATGAATATCAAGTAACAACGCTTTTGCATTCTTAATAGACTAGACACTTAAAAAAGCGTTACGTATAAATAATTAAATTATATGTTTTACGGGTATAACTAAATTTCAAAATGTGTAATCTGAGTTATGCGCAATCACGAACAATTGGCAATATCATAGAAGGGTTATTTTAAACCACATCGGATTCTCAAAATTATATGCATTTATCATGTCACTTCATCCATCTTACTAAACAGCACAATTAATATTCAGATAACTCGTTAATAACTAATTATATAGGAAGGAAGTTTACGGGTATTGCATTTTTTCCTATTCAAAAGTATTTACAATGATAATAAAGTAGTACCATAAATCCAAATCGTCATGTAATGACATTTTTTTAGAGAGTATTTAAAATTTTAACCTTTGATGGTATAGATTCCTTTCTATTTTTAATTATTAATCTGAAAATATATACAAAAAAATCGTTACTTCATGAATATTAAAGTTTAAATAGTAGTTATGAGCTAATACACAAACATATGACGCTAACACGAAAAAGTAAACATTAGTTGAGAAAATATGACATGAGTAATAAGCTCTCAATTTTGTGATAAATTACATCATATGTGATAAAGTAAGTATTGTTTTTAACATTATTTTTCTTTGATGTTTTAGATGTTTTTATTAATTTCATCGTATTCTTTCAAGATTCAACAAACATAGTTTAATTATACTACACTAATAGCAACAATGAAATAAATTCCAACTGTTACTTATAACATGCATTTTCAACATTTAATATCCAAAGGAAATTATTAATAAAAATGAACCGTTACAGTTTTTAAACAACTTCCTTACATTTTACCTTCTTCGTATATGACAAAATTGAAATTCCAACGAGTGCACTTTACGTATAAATTTTCCACAGGAACTACATTTTCTGATAATCCCCGCGCCGTAAACATGCAATTCTGAATTCATCAGTCTGAAATTAAGTTTCTACAAACGTAACGTATTTATCGAGGCAAGTAATAAACGTGTGCCGGATTGAATTTAGACAAGAAATGCGAGCTATGAGAAGAGGAAGTTCTCGAAAAGCTCGATTCAATCGTGCAATTTTCAATTTCGTTACTGGATAAAAGTTCACCCGTAGAATTCATTCGCTCCTCTATTCGGCCATAAGAGATAGCAGTGGCTCTTGCGGGAGACATTCTAAAAATCGATCACTTTCTCGGAGCTGTCGCATTAATGTCCAACGCCAGAAACTTACGGTAAAACTTCGTAAACTACGGTTAAATTGTATATATTATATTGTACTGATTACTATGTGTTTTTTTCATCAAAATCTTCAACATACATGAATTGCTAAAATAACTAAACTCACTATGTTTTTACTAATAAAAAAATAGTACTTGTTTTATCAATTGAAATTATTTCTTCGGCTTTGTATCTTGTAGGGTGAATCAATTCACCCACCCACTCTTTAATTGCCCCTTAAGAAGAACCGTGCCGTGAAATCCTGCTATTTCGCAGTCCATGGAATATCGCCATAACCGGATGTAATGTAGTTTAGAAATTAACGCTCAACCGCGTTCATTAATTGCCTGTTCACCCCATCTTACCGAAACCGAACGTGGGATGATTTCCGGTTTCCCTGCAATTTAAGAAATCGGAATTCTTCACCCGTACTGATTAAACGACTTGAACTAATAAGTAACAAAAATTCGAAATACAATACTATCAAAAAAGTAAGGATTTATTTTAACCTGTTACCGATAAGCTAATAATTTTTCGTAAATATATTTTTCAATTATTTCGCATACAAGTAATTTTTGGTATGCAAATAATTAACTTACAACATAATAGCTTTATTTTAAAAATCTTGTGTACCCTTCTGTTTTTCACTTTTACTCTGCTCATTATTTCTTCATTCTCCTGGTGGTGTATTTTTCTTTACTTTATCCTTTTACTTATACTGTTTCCTTATAGCAAGACACATTTTTTTTATATCGCAAAATTATAAGGTCTACTTCGCAAGTGTGGCGGTAGGCCAAATATTCGTGACTAATAATATGATTCCAGATTGTTTTTGTATATTTTCCGCGTTGCTTTAAATAGACCTTTATATATTACAAAATTTAATTTATCAGGGCTAAATTTAGGTACACACTACCGAAAAATTAATTCTCTCATATGAAAATTAAATAAACGTTTTATTTTTTATATTTAGTTCACTACATAATAAATATTTGTAAGACGTTTTAAAATTAACAATTTTGATAGTTTAAATTAATCAAAAAATATTTTATAATAAATAGAATTCTAAAACCTACTCTTGGCAATTTAAAGACATATTTAGATTAATGATAAAAATATTACCTATTGATAGTTTGAATTATTTTACTCTTACTTTTGATTGATTAATTCCATTTATTCGATTTACATTCAATAAACCATTTCTCCATTCTTTTCAAAATTAAGAATTTAGTAGATTTTTATTACAATTAAGGGTAAGTACTAAAAAATCTACTAAAACTGCCAAATTACATCACAATCTCTTGAAACATTTTAAATACCAGACACAATATATTCATCACCACAATGAACATTGAGACTTATCCCTATTATTATCAATGTATCTAAATAATTATATTTAATAATTGATATGTATTAATAGTTTTGTTTTAGCACATGATTACGCCAATGTACTCGTGTATTTAATTGAATGTATAATTTCTTAAATTTGCTTACAGGAAACGCCGTGGAGCCATAAATTCAAAGCAATTGGGATACTTACAGAAATACCGTCCTAAGTCTAGGCTCAAGCTAAAAAATGGCCACAAGAACTCGTGTTGCATACAATAAGGACGTCGATGGACTTCTACACGAAATAAAGCAAAATTCATTCCAACCGTTCTTTCGTTGGATCACCCAACTATAAAAAAATCGAATTTTTGTGTAGTTGTGCCCCCTTTATTTCTTAAGTTTTCTCTGAAATTTTGACACATATATATATTTTTTTAATTAACAGGTATTTATTTTTAATGGATGATTTTTTTTTAAGCAAGTCATATATATACATATATGTTATAGTTGTTTTCATATAGCAGCTTAGATTGTGAAAGTTATTACTGTAAAGACACTTTTGAGAGGGAAAATTACTAATCGTTTTTGAGTTTTTGCATCATTTTCAAGGAACTTTAATAAACGCAAACTATTTATACCAAACTGAATTTATTCCACTACCTCATTTGATATGTATGTACGATTATCCACCGCGGTACCATCTTTGTAAATTCACTCAGATAACTTTCCTCGTCTCATCTCGCCTCTTTTATCAGGCCACCTATATGTGAATAATAAAGTCTGTATTATACTACACTTAATACAGTTATTTATACGTTCACTTGTCATCTAAGCATCCTCAACCATCATCCTTTCAGAATCATATAAACAACTAATTAAAATGCGAAACTGTTTTTTTCTTCTTTCGTTAAAATGATGTATGTTTATTAGGGTAAATTCGGCAAATTGCATTTGTCAGTTTATCTGTAAACGGTTAATATGTTTTCCACCACGAAATTTCGCCATGTAAGTCATACAGTAAACCAAAAAGTGCATGATTTTATATTTTTTATTGTAACAGAACTAAAACATTACATCTTAAAAAATGCTTTGTGGCTAATAAATGTTAAATAAATTACTTTTAAAAAATATCTACATTTTTAATTTCTTTTATTGTGTAATCAATACTAGGGGGAAAAAGTCCCCTTCATCATCTCCCACCGTAATCTTGAAAATGGTAAAAAAATAATCCAACCTATTTTTTATGTTTTAAATGTATTTAAAAGCTCCCAAAAACTTGGCAATTATTCCACGCAAGCACATAAAAGAATAGAAAAGAAGGTAAGTACCCAATAGGAGTGGATATGCAAAATAATGCAGTAAATGACATTGAATGCGCACACGCAGGTAAATTATGTTCCTGGTTAAATTAAAATTACTAAATGTTTTCTCCTCTTGTCTGTGTCCTTTCTTCATTGTGTTTTGTGCCGTGACCACCGTGACATTTCTAGATGACTTCCTATAGTCTAGATGTACTCTCCCCATACTGATACATTATGTTCATTATTATCACCATCTGAGACTTTTAATTTTAAAGGAATATAATAGCAAACGTATAAAAAGCATTCAAATAGTTCATACAACTCAAGTAAAATGAAAAAATTAATAATTTTACATCATTTATAGTACATTATATTTACAGATTTCTTAGTTTTCTACTTTCAATTAGTCCTGTTTAGCAATTCAACCGTACATTACTTACCATTTTGCCGTTTAAGATATTAATATAAAATAATCATTGATAATTTAATATAAATATTAAAATAATATATATTTTAGATGATCCTAGATATTTTGTCTATGATTTTACATATGCAACCCAATTTACAAATATGTTTTCATGAATACATTCTTATTATAATATATAGCTAACTTCTAACAACGTACACTGTAATGTTAACCAAATTAAGTAAGTATTAAGAATTTAAAATGTAAAACAAATTTACGGCATAATTGCATCCACACTATTTCTTAGTCTTATATTTCATTTAAAATACTGTGATTAAATAAATTAGCGTTTTCACACCTTGCATGCAGAAAGTTATTTCCTCCAGGCGCCCTTTTAATCTTGTGCATTCTAGGATAAAATCACATCTAAAATTCTGATTAAATTTATTCAGAAAATAAATAATTTGCCAATAAATTAAGCAAGTAAGCAAACGGATTTTTAAGTATAAAATACACAATATATATAGTATAATAAATGACTTAAGATTTATTACATATTGTACTACCGATAAATATGTATATGTACGTGTATAGAAAGTTATAAAGATTATACAACTTGTTAAATGAGATCTTCAATTCATTATCTACTGCCGTAAATGTTCCGGTGCGTGATACAACTGCTGTGGGTTTATCGAGTTATAAACTGGAGGGGGGAAGCATCTCACATGTTCAACAGATTGCTCGTCATTATCACTCGATTTGAGGAATTTGTTCAATATTGCAAATATTTGTGAGTTTAACACTTGGAATCTACGAATCCTATCAACCATTCTCTTTAGGCTCTGAATTAAGGTTAATTATTAATGATAACAGGTTATAAATGTGTTTTTATCAATACTTACAATTCCTTTAACAACTTCATCTTTCATATCGACTCTTTGAACGCGCAAAATATGGTAGCAAAAATCGAGAGCTTCAAATCTTCTTTGTTGACCTAATAATACTATCATGGTACAACCAGCCCAATGCAAACCTTCACCAAAGAGCTCCCTGTAATTTTATTTTTCTTTAGTGTTAAATAAACCAATTTTATGAATTGTTGTTTTTAGGAAAGAATGGGTATTAAATTACATTGATGAGAGTACACAAATCTACAGTAATAATAAAAAAACAAATACTTACTCAACAGTAAATTCTGTTTCTCCTACCGGAATGCAGTATACAAATTGTAACGCCGACCATAATCTGTGGAATTCGGTGCACTCATCTATATTCATGACACCGTTTGCTGGCGGAGGTCCGACCCAAACGGGGTCGTCGAGAAAACTTCTCAGTCTTGTTAAAACGACTTCAAATATTGATAATCCGCAACATAACCGCTCCCTTGTCAGCAGATCTCCTTCTCTAGATATCATAGCCTGTTTAGCAGTCCCTAATTTTTCTATATTTGGTACGATTTGTAGTGCTGAGTATTTGGCTTCTAAACGTTTCTGTTTTGTTTCTGGTTTCTCACCCTCTATAATACCAACAATATATAAGTGAGATTTAATGTTAAATTGCAAATAATTGTACAACAAAAATTGCCTTGCTTAAAAAAGTAGGAAATTATAATTAATATTAGTTATATAAGACCCCCTAAGTGCCTAACTTCGAATTACCGTTCACAACCGAAGCCTTATATTCCGGAAATCCGAAGAAAAGTTCGCAGAAAACATATCTTCGCACGTTATTGTGCATACACAAAATTTTTAATAACAATATTATCGGTTTAACTCTCGGCATATTAAATCACGTACTAGTTTAAGCTTCGACGCCGTCGTGCGTAGAATGGTTAAAAAATATATATTAATTTTCCTAACCTTTGCAAAACGGCCTAGGTAGTATGTTCTGGAATGGTGCTGCTTGTAGCAAGTCACAAACTTCTTCCTGAGATAAAGCTTGTTCCATTAGTAAACAAAACAATATGATGTTTCCAAACTCCCTAAAATTATGGAATAATTCTGTGCGCGCATCTGGATATTGAACAATATCATTTAGCTGTGCATGGTAGTAAGCCAACACTCCTGGAGACCCATAATCATATCTAGGAAGCTTGCAGGCTTTTGGCATCGCTTCCATTAAAGTTTTTGTAAACTGTAGTAAATTTCCTTGGATTAAACTCTTGACAATTGTCAGCAGTTCCTCCATAACTACAGCTATCCCTTGGTACCCTAATAACTTGCACATGGTGTGGAAGTGATGGGAACCAACAAAACCGGAATACTGTCCGTACTGTGTGGTATATGCAACATTTAAAGGTTTTGTTCCCCAAAGGTAATGATGCGCAAGTTGCGGCGGTTTATCGCGATGCACCGGGGCTGCAAATGTGATTTGCCCTTTATATTTAGTGAAGCGGTTCGTTGCTGCATTATATACATAGTTAGGTAAGAAGTCGTAATTTAACTCCCAAAACACATGAAGCGTGATTCTACCATAAGGTGCTAGCACATTGTGGTTAGCCTCACGGAACATACAGTCAAAATCATCGAGCGCTAGCCATTTACTCAGCAGCTTGTGGCATAAACGATTAACCTAAAAGCATTGTTAGTAATTATAAAATACATGCCTTCTAATTTAAAAAAAAATGCTGTAGATTGTTTAATACTATTCAATTTGATGTTTGACAATTACGAAATTAATTTTTTTTACATAATGTAATACTATTCTGATCAGTAAACTCGCGCTCTTCATAAACCATTCATCAATATAATGATCAAACATCAAATAGGCATTAACTTTTACTGAGTACTGATGAAGTTATTTTCTTTTATCTACTATTATGCTGATTTGTGAGTACTTACCTGTAATAGTCCATTCAACTCCATCACGCCAGTTATATCGCCGGCTTCGAACTTGCAAATGGCCAAATCCAAAGATTTTTGCATATCAGCATTAATCCTCTGTGTGATCAATTTGTTAAGATCAATCGATCTGCCCAGTAACTGCACGTGGCGCTGTTTCAGCAAGGTTTCATATCTGTTAGCTCTGGGGTAGGGTAATAAGTAAGCGCCCAAAGTAGCACATTCTACTCTGAAACGCTTATCCAAAAATATACTCGCCGCTAGTTGTTTGTAATAGGCGAAAATTTGTTCACTTAATTTGTACACAAATTGATCGAAGCACAAGTTTACTTCGGCTTCGACTTCATCATAAAGGAATTGTTTGCGGAATATAGTCAAGGCGTAGAGGGCGCTGTCATTGTATAAATCCAGTGGATATAATACATATCTAAAAATAATTATGTATATAAATATATATCTATAATTTGTGTGAAAATTTTAATGATATTAAAAATAGAATGTTTAGTATTTTGACTTGGGGTGAGATTCAATACCTGCTTAAGATAAGTAAACTATAGATAAGTGCGCCGAAAATAATATGGCGGCCAGTCCGCGTATACCTATCGGTGAACTATCAGTTGTCAACAAGAAATTTATTTTCAAAAAGAAAGTACCAAATGGTTAATAAATAAATAATAATAAAAACTTACTCCATCATTGAGGGTTCCTTAGTTTTTAATATATGATCAGTCAAAATCCACGGCATGGACATCTCAATGGGAAACTGTATTCGTTTCTCCATAGTAATTAAATCACTGCACTCTTCATTATGTTGATGTCTCACTGTGCATTTCTGTAATAATAAAAAATTAACAGAATCAAACTTGAAATTAATAAAAAACTTACAGTAATCCTTCGACCCATAGTCATCTCCAGATAAAATTCTCTGTACCATAACTGTGACAAATCACAACACTGCTGAAGTGATTCTAAAATGATCTCAAATATATAAGCTGATCAAAAATTGTATTAATTAATCATAACACATACCACTAAAACTTAACAGATAGTTCCAGAAAAAAGATGTTTTGTGGAAAGCATCAATTTGCATCAAGTATTGTCCGTCAATATCCTTCCTCAATGTCCGTTTCCCCCCAGATTTTTCAGCTATTAATGACTCCAACATTGTTCTTACCATATACAATTGTGTTGATGATGGACCTACAAATATTTAAAGCACACACTAAAATATTGATTTGGCTCCAAGTCAAGTTTTAGTATAATACCATTTGCAATATATTACTTACCAACATTTCTGCGTGGTACTTTGATAATAAAACCATTATCATCTTTTTTCCCCTTCAAAGCTGGATCACCAAGTGGTTCTGATCCTCGCTGCCAATCAGCACAAGTTTCACGAACTGACATAATAATACTGTAACATAATATTTATACTATAATTTATAATAATAAATTTTGGTAAGATGGAATAAAACCTTCTGATTAAATCCTTCTTGTTCTTTATAGATTTTCGAAGAGGTTCTCTTAAAATTAATTGTACAAAATCTTGTAGCTCTGCATAAATATTCCTTCGAATTGCATCTGTGAAAACTGTTTCCATTCTGGCCATTAACACCTGAAGCCCTTTGATCATTGCAATTACTTCAATAAGTGCAAACTTTTCTTCATCACTATAATTGTACCGGGTAGCCTAAGAAAAGATGGGGAATTTAATTTAATATATCATGATGATTACAATTCCTCACCCTTTCATACTCTTCAGCTTCATGCGGACACTCTTTATTTTGGTGATGATCTGTGGGATGCAACAACTTCCAAGAATACAGTTCGGTGACCACACTTGTCCATTCTGAAAGCAGCTGCAGTCCCCTTAAAGCTAGTTCAGCAGTCTCTCGATTTTCTGTATCGCTTCCACTTTCCTTGTAAGTAGTGGTCACTTCATTGCTGTATTTTGCCAGTTCACTGATATATTTTACATGATCCTCACGAATCTGTGGCAGGTGAACCATCAAGTCAGCTTGGGGTGAAGATGTGTTTGAACTGGAAAGAGGCCATTTGCTGGGATCGAAATGCTTGCTTCTTTTTATGTAGTTAAATGGTGCAATTTGCATGTCTCCAAATAATGGCACGACCTCTAAATTCTGTAAAAAATAACATTTCATTATTGAAAAATTATTGTAATATTTACATAATTATATGAAAATTTAATTATACCTATCATTTAAAAAAACAAACAATTAAGAACATCTCAATCATAATAAAATATGCATAATTATTAGCTTAAATGAGTAATAAAAAAAAATTGAATTTTATTTGTGTTCCTTTAAATTGAATAAAAGAATAGTAAATTAATTTATAATTATAAGTATAGTTACTCTAAGAAAAATTCAATTAGGAAAATTTTGTTTCAAAATAAATAGTGTATATTATATTACAACTAATTAGTAAATTAAACCTACCTTAAATATTCTGTCAATTCTATCCAACTTCAGTTTCTTTTTTTGGTCAAGTTTGTTGATATTGCAAAGCTCACTGTCCATCAGGAACAGGCCAAAGCCCATTACTTTCACTAACATGTGTTTTTCACTTGGGGTCAGGTACATTTTAGAGTCGAACATCTGTACGCATATATTCACTACATCAGCCAGCAATTCCTCATAGCCATTTATCTTTTCCAAGTTTTCTTTGACAGTATCTCTGATTTTATTTTGTGTTGCCAAAAACATGGACAGATTTTGTGACTCTTGGAGGGTCTGTGAATCTGACATGACTTTCAGGAATTGTGCCGCTCTGAAAGAAAAACATTTGTGCTCAACAATACAAAGTTATATTGCGTACTTAATTCAATAACAGGTGTTTACCCTTGGTCTGATTAATTAAAGTAATAGGAGAATAATTTGATTCAAACAGTGTAAACAATTGCAGATTAAATAATTGAAAATAATTCTTTTCAAAACTCCTATATTATATATTTAAGTTTGAACTTACCTTCTATATGTGGAGTAATCATTTTTCACACTACTTTTCATATTTTTCAGCTCATCAAGGACGGCAAACATGTTAATAAACTTTCCCAAAGTTAACAAATATGCCTCAGATACAAAATCCTTTCTTTTTTCTGTGTGGCACAAACGTTTTACCTCTTGGGAAAATCTGTCAATTGCTTTCCTCTGTAATTAAAACATGAAAATAAAAATGATTATCGAAAGATCTACTGCTAAATTCTCATGTAATTCATAACACAAGATAATTTTAATATAAATAAAACAATAATTATTTTCATTATCTACTTTATATATCTAGATAAAAATAAAAAAAACTTACTTGGAAATACATAAAATTGAGTAGCTTGTTTACTTCAGGATTTAATACTTCCACAGTTTTCTCGTAGATTTCAACACGATTAGGTTGTTCATTTGACTTTGGTTGAGGTATTGCTCTAGAGCAACACCTCCATGTATATAACATAACAGCATGTTCTTGTCCTTCCTCAAGGAGTTCATTCTGGAAATTAATTAAATATTGATTGAAATGATATATATAAATATATCTTGATTTTTTTAACTAAGTATTTAATCTTATAGATATTATTTAATTAATTTTAGTAATTTGAGACAAACAACAACAATTAAATGTTTAATATTTTTAATAATAACATTCAAACATCAAAACTAGAAGTCCTGTTTTTGTAATATGTTTAATATTCTGTTCGGAACTTACCAAACTTGCATGTACGGTGGCTTCTTCAATATACTTTGCCACACCAGTGAAGAACCCATTTCTATCCTCAAAGTTGGTATCGAAATTAGCCTGATATACAACTGAGCATGGTTGTGCCTCAATACACGGTTGCTCATCGGGTAAAGGAAGCTCATCTAACACATCAACATTGGACAACGCATCCGTTAAAGAAACCCTGTCCGTTCCAGCCATGGTGATTTATGCCTATCAATTCCTCATAATCAGAATTACTCATTAGCCAAACCCACATTCCTACTTACATGAAAATTACAGTACTCTAGTAAGAACTCCGCCGAATTCATGCACTTACACTTAGAAGCCCATAATGATGTTTACTATTTTTCGCACAACTCTTATAAATATTCGGATAGTTTGTTTACTCAATTAGGTGGGGTTAATCACGGACACCAAAAGCGAGCGGTTTAGTATTTAATCTATTTAATAATAGTGACGACACACCAACATGACGTTTCCGCGTTTAACAATACTAGCCAGTTGACAATAGATGTCAAAAAATCCCGGTAAATTTAAAAAACTTCGAATAATATACTAAAATTTTTATCGAGGATTACTTAACTTCTATTTAATACGATATGATTTTTTACTTATTCATTAGTGAATAAATAAATATTATTTTACTTTCAATTTACTTTTCCGATTTTCCACATAAGTTTACTATATCGTTCATAGATGGCAAGACATATGAACGAGTAGTACACGTATATACAGTTGCATATGAAATGCACACAAATTTATAGAGCGAGTATTTAATTAACGTTTTATCGTTGATTGAAATATATACAATATTTCAAGAAACTGTTTTATTATAAAAGTAAGAAGCCCCAGCAAAAATGACTAGATATTTGTGATGCTATACTTTTTAAGTCTACGATATTCTCATGTATTTTATACCCAAAATATGTAAATATAGATTGAACACAAAATTGTAACATCTGCATGAACATTTTTATAGGTATTTATTCATTAAGCATAATTAAATAAATAATGATTAATGCATCTAAATGTGTAACATGTGTAAATGCTTTGAGAATTTTAAATATAATATGTACAATTAAAGTTTATTTATGTTTTCAAAAATTTTAATGCAAACTACAAATATTTTTACTATTAAAATACGTAAATCTAGATAGCAGTATAGTATTAGTGTTTGACTATCGACCACGTGGTTCTTAGACTGTGTTATTTAAAAAATCTACCTAACAATTTCCCAATAAATAATAAAAAATGTTGAAAAACAATAAAATTTATTAAAAACAATTTGTTAAAAATATATTAACATTTGATAAACTACATTTAAACATTCGAAACAATATATTGATAGGCAAATCGTCAGTGCCTATTCTTTTTTTAAAATGATTGCTGTTCTGGATGGAATGTAAACCTGGAAACATAAGAATTAATTACATGTAATGTAAATAAAAATTATTAATGCGGTTAAAATTTAACTGCATTATATAAAAATAATAAATAATATTTTTATAATACATATAGAATTTACCTGAATGGAATTAGAACGTCCAGCGAATCCATCAGGTGATGTGAAGAAAGGCACTGATTTGTCTATCCTATCAAATCCCCCGAAGTACGAGTCATCAGAGGAAAGTGTGATTATCAACTTACAGGCATCATTATATCCAATTTTATAATCGGTAAAACTTTTGTTCGGGTGAAAATTAAAAATAAACAGCAGTCCAGCTCGTTCAAAGACAATTACTTTATCATCCTCGTGCTTCCAACTTACATAGCCAGGACCCTTAGACAACCAGCCATGTTCCTCTTCCAGAAAATTCATAGCTGTATCCCAACGATTTAAAAATTTGTACTTCAACAATTCATCATCAACAAGGTTAAATTGTCGTCTAGCATAGTGATATGAACTATTATTTCCAGCTCTAGGAAAATCTAGCCATTCTGGATGACCAAATTCATTACCTATGAAGTTCAAATAAGCCTCCCCACCTAATGCATGTGTAATCAATCGAATCATTTTATGCAAAGCTATTCCTCTATCAATAATAGAATTAGGTTCAGACAGAGTGCTCATATGAGTGTACATCTCTTTATCCATCAACCAGAATGCAATTGTTTTATCCCCAACCAAAGCCTGATCATGAGATTCTGCATATGCCACATTTGGTTCCATCCACCTCCTATTTGTTAAGGTGTGCACAATGTTACCTATATTCCAATCTTCATCTTTTGTACCTTTTAATAATTCAATCCATTTATCAGGTATAGCCATAGCTAACCTGTAATCAAAACCTAGACCTCCTTCAGCAACAGGTCTACAAGTACCAGGCATTCCAGAAACATCTTCAGCAACTGTGACAGCATTTTCAAATAAATGATGCACGATATGATTTGCCAGCATTAAATACACAACAGCTTCTGTATCCACATTAATACCGAAGTATTCATCATAGGATCCACCAAACCCATGTCCTATACCGCGTGAGTGATACAGCATTGATGTGACCCCATCAAATCTGAACCCATCAAATTGGTACTCCTCCAAATACCATCGTAAATTTGATAGTAAGAACCTCAATACTTCAAATTCGGAATAGTTAAAAAGCCTCGAATCCCACAACATGTGATTTCCTTTAAATCCCGCGTGAAAGAAACATGCGTCGGTACCATCAAACTGATTTAAACCATCCAGAACATTTTTACTGGCATGAGAGTGTACTATATCTAGTAATACAAATAAACCAATTTCATGGGCTCTATCCACCAAGCGTTTTAATTGTTCTGGGGTACCATAGCGACTAGAAGCGGCATAAAAGCTTGTGACTTGATAACCAAAACTAGCATAGTATGCATGCTCCATAATTGCCATTAGTTGTATAGCATTATAACCCAGATTTTTAATTCGAATCAGAACGTTATCAGTAAATTCATCATAGCTGCCTACTTTTGCATGTGGTGTAGCTATACCAACATGACACTCATAAATGCGCATACTTTTAGGACGCGCTACCTTCCTATTTTTAAAAACGTAACGCTAAAATATAAATAATGAAACAAATTAGCAACAAGCCCTAAGTTTGAATCATATGAAATATGTAAAAAAGTAAATAAGAAAATAATAAGTACAAATTAGTTAGTTATAATGAGGTGTACTTTACTAACTGAGTATACTTGCCTCATGCTTTGGAGGGTTCCAAAACTTTTGTTTGTAAACTGTACCCTCGTTCTTTGGCGGTTCCACAACATACGTAGCCCATGGTGAAATCCTGTCTTGTTTGGAACCATCAATACATTGTACAACAATCTAAACAAATAAATATTTATTATGTCTTACCAGTAACTAAACTGATTGACTAACTTTGACTTCTGATAAATGAGAAATCTGGCAGGAACCGTCAGGTTTCGGTGGCAAAACGAGTTCCCACTTTCCAAATTCCAATTTTTTGTATGGTGTATTCTCTGGATTCCAAGAATCTATAATATTGAGAAGTGAGTACAATAATTTGCAAGAAGAATGATATTAAATGTTGTTTTCAGCGAACAATTGGGCAAAAACATAAAAAAAAACAAACGTGAAATGAATACAAATAATATTATAAAATAAAAAAGTAAAAAAAAAATAGTTTTTTGCCTACGGAGGAGGTTGCCTAATTGGAATCTCTATTATTTATTCTAATGGCCAATTATATAGATACTAAATTTATTACATCTAGAACTTAATTAATTTAATGAACATAGTAGTAGTATTTATTTATCCAATATGCTTACATAATACTTCCTAAATAAAACATAACAATATTCATAATAATAATAAGTTTTATAATTACTGTCCTTAATTAATATTAAGTAATTGCTAATTATAATTAACAAATAATTTAATATATTTCACAACTATTCCTTAAAAATGATTAAAAGTGGTGGAGGGGTTTAATTAATTTTATTTTTTATGCACAAAACACGCAGTATACAATTTGACAATTTGCTACCATGTAATATAAAATTTCATAGCAAAATTACTAAGCAAAGAAAATAAAAGCTTTTTCTTGTCTTTCAAGAATATATTGTTATTAAGAACATAAAGTGGCAATTGTTTACTAATTTATTCAACTTTTTATTCTTCCTTGTTTACAAAATAGGAATTTTTAGTATTTCTTTGCTAGTCATATTTAAAGGGGCGAAAAAATGTTACTTTATTAATTTATCAGGACCTTCATTTTAAAAACGTAAATAGCCACAAGAATAGCAAAACTAAATACACAAATTCAATTCAAAACATAAATCAATATACGGTGTGGTATTAGCAAAGGAAGTATTTATTTCAATAAGTGATTTGTTATGTAGTCTTATAACTTATAAGATATAGACTCATTGTTGTAGATTTATGAAATATTTTGTATTTTAAAATTGTTTTTAATGAAAATTTTACTTAAACTTAGAAAATATTGATTTGTATTCAAATGAACATAATAATTTTACCATAATACTAACTTAAGTTTATCCAATTGTTCGCTTAAACTAAAATAATAGAGCAGAACATACTAAATTCGCCCATTAAAAAAAGTTGCTGAGCACCGGGGGCCCACTCTCTACAAATGATTGAATTATCTGGCTGCACTTGAAACCCATAGTATCTGTAAGCTTTTGTGAACTCATCTAAACCACCTCCGTTGATATCAATTTCCTCCTGGATATCTTTAAAACAAGCGTAACTAAAGAAAATAAATTTATCAGAAGAATGCAGCATGAGACGAAGTAACACTACAGATGCCCTTGGATCACCTTGTCAAAGTCACACGAGTTGAATACCTACCGGCGTCTAATTTCTCTTTCGTAGGGCTTTAGGTAAGGGTCCCTATCCAACAAAACGTTCAATTCCGGCACCTCCACATCCATTGGGTCCATTTTCGTGTATTTACCACCCATTTTCACGCAGCACGAACTCCAATCTTATCGACAATAGGTTAAAAACGGTATCACTGCCGGATGATTAAAATGTCAAGGAGTCAAAGTCGTTTTTTGAATATTAATTATGTGCAAAATTAAAACTGATAACAGTAGGGGGGTAAAGAGTGGGGATGCAATTTTATTCGAACGCGGCGCTAAAGTTGACAACGAATAAATCATAAAACTGGATTTCTATGGTGATATACAATAGCGTCTTCTAGTTTTCAGAGGCAGAAAGGTATTTTAGATTATCTATTGGTAGAAGCACGTAACGGAACCATGTTTATAGGCAACCTAAAAGACACATTGTTGGAAAACTTGTTGATAGTTTATCTTTTATAACAAATTCAATTTTCATTTGTAAATATTATCTAAAATATAATTTGATTTGGTTTTATATATAATATTCGAACAAATGTAATATTAAATGAATGATACAAAATATAGGGCCAATAAAGACATCTGAAACCATCATTTGATGATGCAAAGAAATATTTTATTTTCTATGTTCTCCACTTCATAAGACTTTTGCATATTTTTTAAATGTCTATAACTTCAAACAATGCATGCTGATATTTAGAGAACAAGTTTTAATCAGAGTTGTTTGCTAATTACCCGAATTTTTTTTATAAACAATAAAATAATTAAAACATTGATAAAACCGTGTCAATATATAAGTATTTCATGAATCCGGTTGCGATTTAATTCGCATTATCTCAATTTTGTTTTATCATCTTTGAAAGAGGATACGAGAAAATGAGCGATAAATAAAATAAACAAATCCCTACCTACCTTTACATATGTGCTATTTATAGATTTGATAGACAATTATTTCAAGATAAACAATATTTGGCCTTGCTTGTTGGCGCCATCAGTAATTGGATTTTTTTACAAACCAAGCTAATCTAAAATATAATAAATTATTCTAATAGACAAATAATTATTAAAGCTTGCGTTTTGGGGTGATATACATAAAATTTAACATAAAACAAATATAAATGTATTATTTAAGACCACTATACACATAAATAGAATTACTAAAAGGTTTTGGAAATAAATGTTTAATTAAATCTGATATTTTAGGCGTTTGTATTCTACGGCAATCTCTTGTAACTAGCGCCATTAGGACTGATTTGTTTGTTACCAGAACTAAAAACAGTTGATTGTTTTTCCCATCACCGCAAATGTCACTTGCAGGATAACATTTAAAAACGACAACTTTATAAAAATTAATCTCAACTCTTAATTCTTGTAATATTAGACTTTTTTAAACATAAATCTATTTGTACAATAGTAATTACAGACATAAATAAATAATTAATTTCACCGGTTAAAATAAACGTATCAGCGGCGTATTATACAAGTGTATATTATATGTGTTTGTATCATTATGTTGGCATCATGTGATTTGATTAGCCGAATCGCTGAAATCCCCTGCAAATATTTTTGCAGGAAACAGTTTTTGTTTTGATATTTTTTAAACAAACTGACGTTTATGTGTCTTCAGCGGCGTTCACCTAAAAGCGGTATTATTGCAGGCATGACAATTAACGCAAAGTGCTCATCCTAGTTTCAAGATGTTGTCCGACATGCCAAGGGATTTTCAGAAGTTTTCGCGGAAATGCGACAGCCTGAAGCGACTTCTAAGAGATACTCAATTAGCACTAAACGATATCAAGAACAATCACCTACTCAGCTGTAAGTACTTTTCAAATCATTCCACATCTTAGACTTTATTCTATCATACATTTACAGTTGAAATTAAGGAGCAACTGTTTAACCCAAAACTATCGGATTCTCTGGACAGCTTCCTCGATGTAGCTCCTGCTATCTTAGTATTCGGACAGAACTGTCACGCGAAAGCCCTTTTCGTTAATTCTATTTTGGAACAGTCTGTTTTACCACAGTTCAGTTCAAAATGGAGATGGGTTCGTTCAACCCGTTTCTATTCGGATCTTGCATAATACTCAGAGTTTTGTAGGTGAAATTCTCATTCGGGGTCCACAGAACTGTCAGACTCACACTGGGATATGAGTTTGAGATAGTTGAGAAGCTTCATGCGCACGATGGCAAATGGATAACAATTCCCGAGGAAGATTTGCAGCGCAAAGAAATGGAATCTCCACGTGATCACTGTATCACAATTGACGTTGAATTGCCGCACACATTGCTGCAAGAGAATGTGTCTATTTTAATTCCTCCAGACTGCTCGGTTGATGAGTTGATGGATGTCCTGTCAAAAAATCTAGATAATGTTCTACCCATAATAACTTACATTGTTTCCGGTGATATTTTAAGTGATAAGGTTAGTTTATCTTAATAATTAGTGGAAAGCAATTTTTTATACATGTTTGTGTTTTTCTGAAATATTTTAATTTGCTTAACTGTTTATTATTTAATTTAATTCAAAGTGAGTTGCAACAAAGTGTATATATTTGAAAGATTAGATTTAGTAATATAAAAATATTATTATCTGTATATTTCAAACCAATTATTGTATCTATTTATTAAAATCTTTGCACTTTTATTTTTATATATATTTTATATAATGTATATTTTTTTGAAGAATATCCAGGAAATCCGAATACTTAAAGAGAAATACCCAGACCTACCAATACTGTTCATAACAATTGCGCAAAATGAGATATCCTGTAGCACTGAATCGTTGACAGAATCTGAGCAGCATTCGTGTGAGAAGACTGAGGAAAAGCATAATCTACTTCATACTGTTAGAAATCAACTAGTGAGATTAGGTAATGTGGTGATTTGTATTGCTCAGGAAAATTTTGTTTCTGCATTAAACTATAAACTAGTTGATAACCCTTTTCAATTTTATTTGCTGTAAGACTGTGAATTTTCAACATTAAGACATTTTCTTTTAGAAATTCCTACATTATTTTATTTAAAGGCTATAGAACTTCATATTGTGATTATAAACATTTTGTATAAATTTGCATGCAGATGATTTTTACATTATTTATTTCTTGTTATTTTCATTAGAATAAAATCTCTGTAAATTAATTCCCCTTTTTTCATACACTAATTTTTTTAATGTAAATTAAAATTTATTTAACAAAAATAATTACCTTCAAACTAGTGTTTTTTTTAATAGTTGTGCTATTTAAAACATCCATTTTAATTTGGTATAATTAAATATCTCCTGTGGTATTAGCCAGGGAACTAGTAATAATTGATTTGTTTTGTAAATTGTAATAAAACTCATTGTTTTAGATTTACAAAATGTTTGGTATTCTTAAATTATTAATAAATTTTATGTATTTGCAGGATACCTTAATGAGATGAATGGCCAAAATGATGATATCCGCACGTCATTGTGTACAGAGTGTTCAATACAAAATAATTTAATAAGTGATAGTAGTATTAAGGAGTTGTTTTTACCATTTGTTAGGGATGTGTTACAATCTTATTTATTGAAAAGGTCTGCTTTACTGAGTGAGGTACGTCTATATCAGACAATTTTTAACAAATTATAAATTTCTTTAATTTCGTTTCCCTGTAGATTCACATTAGTTGTTTAAGAGTATTTATTTTATCTGCATTTGATATGGCTCGTGAAATTCAAATAACCCCAAAGCGGATAATATATGCACAAGAGGTTGAGATGAAGTTGTACAGATCCCTCATGAAAATTGCTAGTGAGAAACAGGAGGAAATCCGAAAGATAATCCAGTTCACTCTACATAACATGAAGACTAATGTTAATGAGGTTCTAAATGGTTATCATTATCAGTGTAAGTAATAAAAATATCAATCAACTGAATTAAAATTTACCTTTAAACTATTTTGTAGTATAAAATTATTTTTACATTCCTTAATTCTATTACAAATTTATAATAAAAATCAATTTTTACATCAAAACAATTAAATAATGTAGTTAATCTTATTACTACATTCAATTTATTTAGGTGAGGATGGAAGATTACCATCCACAAAGATGATCACAATGGAAATCCACCAGTTAGTTTTGAGGCGACTGAGCAATTCAGTTGCGACCCAGCTTGTCCAATCAGTCGCCTGTCTGCAAGATAGCTTTACCGGCACCCTACAAAGGTGTCTGGAGAGCTTGGAGAGAAGCTGCCACGAATTCGAAGGTAGTTTGACAGCTTCTGATGCTGTCAAGCAAATACTAAGTGCTGCCTATAATATTGACATAAAGTCTTCAACAAAATTCACCATTGTTCATACATTTATGGATCGCCTTCACAAATTCATCCAGAATTTCCAATTGCCTTGGTCGTCTTCTACTCAGCCAAAATTCGATTTGCAGTGGCAAATACAGGTTGTCAACGAACTCATCGATTCACTCAGTTCTTCAAAACTCGTAAAAATCATTTCAGCTCAGGTAATTACCATATATATAATCTGTCAGAATTTTGCAACACAAAATATTAATTTTTTTTCCAAGCAAGCACTAAGATATAAATTTTATTTGGTGTAAATTAGTTCCAGGAACACGTAAAGTCGTCACACGAATCATTTAAGTCTGCCATACGCTCTTTAGAAAATCAGCTTATTGGAAAAATAGAACAAACCGAGGAACAGCGCATAGCCATTAGGAAAAAACACGCACCAAAATTCGCCAGGCTGACCCTAGAAAGCACCTCTCTCTGTGATTTAATCAGATTTGGTATGCCTCAATTGACCAGAGAAATTGGCAGGGGGCAGTTTGGTGTTGTATACTCAAGTGAACCATGGGGTGCTGTTAATCCTTGTGCCATAAAATCGGTGGTTCCGCCCGACGATAGACACTGGAATGATTTAGCTATGGAATTTTATTATACAAGGTAAAAACATTCTAATATGTTCTATTTGTTTTTAGTTTATTCTTGATCCTTTATTTTTATAAAAATGTTTTTAAGTCTAAATTTTCTGTTTCCTAAGAACATTTAATTTCACAATGTTTCTACTATTTTCTGAAATCATTAGAACTTAAATTATATTTTTAATTTAAACAAATTTTTAACTTATCAGTTAAATATCCCTTTCTTCACTAGATAACTTATAATATTAAGTCTCTTCAACAGAAAAATAATTAACTTGTTTTAGAAAATGTTCAATTTCACACTTACTTAGATTGTTTTAAAATAAAAAGAGTAATGTTAAGTAAGTTTCTACTGACTTTTAATAATAATAATTTTATGAAATTTCTTACAATAATTTCAATAGTGTGAAAAGTAGTTGCATTGGTCTATTAGCAGTTTTAATTATGATATCATATGTTACAGAACCATACCAGAACATCCCAGGATTGTAAAACTATGTGGCTCTGTGATTGATAACAGTTATGGGGGAGGAAGTTCCTCTGCAGTCTTATTAGTGATGGAGCAGATGACCAGGGACCTATACTGCGGTTTAAAGGGGAAGCTCAGTTGGGCCACAAGGATTCAAATAGCAATAGATGTGGTCGAAGGAATTCGCTACTTACATTCCCAAGGATTAGTGCATAGGGACATTAAGCTGAAGAATGTTTTGGTAAGCAAGAAGAATTCAAATGAATGGAACAGATGCTAAGACTTAAAATTGCAGTTAGATGCTAATGATCGAGCCAAACTAACAGATTTTGGATTTTGCATACCAGAGGCTATGATGTCTGGTAGTATTGTTGGAACTCCAGTGCACATGGCACCTGAATTATTGTCAGGTCAATATGATTCTAGTGTCGATGTGTATGCATTTGGAATTCTATTCTGGTATATATGTGCAGGGAAAGTGAACCTACCTATTCACTTCGAGCAATTTCATAACAAAGAGCAACTATGGACCAGTGTTCAAAAAGGTAACTGAAATTTTTAAAAAGTAAGGATAAATTCTAAATATTGTTAATTTTTTGCATCAGATCACCATACTTCTTTTTTTGTTTTCTAATTTCTAATCTTTGGTGTATTCTAAAGAAATAGGTGCAAATTTTGATATATGTTAGATTAATTGTAAATAATGTGTTGGTTAGTGTCTCGACACAATATTTTTCATGTTTTCTTTAATTTAAATAAAATAAATTTTTGTAGGTATTAGGCCTGAATGTCTCTCAACTTTTACTCAAGATTGCTGGAATCTAATGGAACAATGTTGGGCTGCTGAACCACAAGACCGTCCACTACTAGGTTACGTGCAGCCACAGCTTGAAGCTATCCAGCGAAATTCGTTAGAGATGCCAGGCAAGTCTTTAAATTCTAACTCTAACAATTCGACACAGGATATTAGATTAACCTACTGGACTCCTCATTATAAAAGACAGAGACAGGTTGATTTAGAATCATCTGAGCAGTATTATTACTATGACTGGACACAGCTCAGGGAATATTAACACTTGTATAACTTACCTTAAATAAAAAATTATCAAAAGAATCCTAATCCACCTTTCATTATTATTTCAGATGCCTAATCCACTGACTGGAACGCTATTTAATATCCTGTTGTATAAAAACTGTAAATTTTGTTTGTTTTGTTTTTTTAATGTTTATTATTTATATACATTTATCATACTTTTTACATATAATGAAAACAATAAATTTAATGCTTAATTATTGCTAAATGTTTTTTAATTTTCTTTTGTTTTTTTTTTAACTCGATTATGTGATAAAAACTGTTATTGTAATATTTTTTAGAAATCGTAATCAGTCTAAAAATCTTCATATATAATATATAAACAATTATAGTTTAATATTGAGCCTTTTCACAATCTAAGTGAATTTTTATATCTATGCAACACGGCTCGGACAAATTTTTAAGGCCGAGCCACAATTGAAATACATTAAATACTTAAGATGTCAAGAATCGAGATAGAAGGTAACGATGACTTCAATTAGATCTAAATATTGTACATAAACAATAGGATACACGGTCGCGTCAACTTGTAAAAATGATATAAAAAATAATATAACAATTTCCGTAAAAACACCATAATGTGGCTGGAATTCCCTTGGAAAAATCAATGGCAGTGCAGTCTGTGTTCGTAAAGCGCGAATACTTGAAATTATCACATGAAAGACACAAAGAGAATGATTCCATTAATACACACAGAATTATAAACTTTTAAGAGATTCCAACATCTACATAAATAACTTTTGGTATAATCGCTTAAGGATAAAAAAAATTGAATATACACAATGTACAGTCATTCAATTTAGAAATGGCTGTGATATATAAAGCTAACTCATTAAAAACAAGTAAAAAAATAATCATCAGTACATAGAAAACAATAAGATCACAACATTCGTTGAATTAATTACTTTTGTTTTGATTAAGCTTGCTAATTATTATTGTTTCGTTTTATTGGTCGGTGTTGGGCGCTATGGTCAACGTCACCGACAGTCCGGAATCCTTTATTAAGTTTACGATGTCTCCGTGACTTAAGTGCATTATGTCGATGTGGTTTACGGCGACGATATAGTCACCGACGTGCAGACGGCCGCATCTCTCCGCTGGACTATCTTCAATTAACCTCCCTGAATAAATATAGTTTATTCAGTTTTAATGAAAATGTTGGAATAATTAAAATTTACAACATTTACTACAAATTTTTACTTGTGTAATAATTAACAAAAAATTCTTTGGGAATAATCACTATATGAATGAAGTAAGTAGCATTCCTATGTGTTCACTTAAAGAATGAAGGTGGTAAAAAAAATATTTCTTACCTATTGTTGATCCAACTTTATTAACTGAAGAAATTATCACGAAACCAAAACCCTCATTCTCCGTGCGGTGAACGATGACATCATAGGTTTGGTTGTTAGGACTTGCAATGGGGGTATGAATCCTTTGCTGTGGTAAGTACTCGACGGGTTGCCCGGGGGAAAATGGAGCTATCATTGGGGGATAGTTCCTCCTTCTTAGTACTAAATTAACTTGTCCTCTAGTAGCGGCTTGGTTCATCAGCTGGACGACTTGCCGGTGCGATGCTTTTAAAACTGAAAAATTATCCACGCTGACGATTTCGTCCCCGGAACGGATGCGGCCGTCGAGATCTGCAGCTCCACCTACTACTATATGCCCCACAGCAACCTGGAATATACAATGAGATATTTGTAGCATTTATTTAAAAAAAAATCACTTGGTTTAGTGTCAGTAAATTCTATCATTTGTATTAATCTGATTTTTTTTGAAATAGTGTTTCGTTGAGTTGAGATTCGGGCAGTAACATATTGTCTAAATTTTATTACAATGTATAGAATTTCTTTATTGTGTTCCTAATATTGAAAACAGAAGTATTTTAATTCTTGTATTTGTTTGTTCTACAAAAGCCTTCTGACATCAAATATTTTAAACCTTCGAGTAAAATCAAATGATTTTGTTTCCGAAGATTCTGAGCTATCCCTTTCCATAGTTTCATCAAGTAGTAACAGTCGTAACCATCGTTATGTTTAAAACATTTACATTTTGCAATTTCATGAGTTTTTAACAGTTTATTTACAAAATTATGGCAACCTAGTTATAGTATAAAATAAAAAATTTAATCTCAATATGATTCTGGTGCATTACAAATAACCCAGCAATAAAATAATATTATTTATATAAATAAAAAATAATATAATAAATGAATTATAACAAAAAATGACACATAAAATACTGAAGAGAATGTATCCTAGTAAACATGTAGCATTCCAATTAAGTATTCCACATAAACTCTGATTAACATTGAATTTGTAATATTTTTACTGCACACCTAAAAACATTTAAAGACTTACCATCGACAACAATCTAAATTGAGGCTAGACATAAAAGAAATTTACATTAAATTAATGACCCATATTAATTGGTTGAGAAATTTCTAAATTCAAACATTAAGAAGTAACACTTTCCCTTTAACACCTAATATTTTTGACGATATTATATTCTCTTTTAATTCAATAAATACATTTCATATGATGAATTGTTATTGAGGTACAATTTTAAACATTAATCTAAAATGATATCTGATTACCAAAAAAATATCCATAAGTGTAAATAAATATTGGTATATAAGATAAATAATTTAAAGAGTATCTACTTCTAATATTGCTTATGATATAAAATGAATCATTTTATTGGCATTCATTGTTCCGATAATTGCATTGTCTCACAGCCTCTTTTTATTAAAAGGTAAAAAGCGAATGAGTCACTGGAATTTCAGCTCTATTACTCAGCATCTTGTGATTCATAAGAGGTAAGCCAAAGCATTGGTAATCTAGGAATAAGGCAAAAAAGTCCTGTGATTACGCAACTTTCACTAAAGGTGAACACCAGCCACACTATTAGTGCCTCATGAAAGTCAACAACTTTCAATTAATTAAATGTAAATTCTAGAGAAAATGGGTGCCCCGGGGCATGTTTGGAGTAAAACCTCATTTCCTCTTGTATGCATATGTGTGTGTCTGTGTGTGATAGTTTAATGGCTTCTCATTTTAATTTAAAAGGAATTCTGACTGCAATAATCATATTAGAATATTCTTAGTTATATTAATAAATGAAATACCTGAATACAATTTTTTATTAATATTTAAAAACAAAATAAGAGATAATCTAATTTTATATTTTTTACATAATTTATTAATTCATACAAAAAAACTAGACTACTTATTTTATTAATATTTATAAAATTAATATACTTTTTAAAAATTAAATAGCATGTTAATTAACTTTAGATAACTAATTGTGGAACCTTTTACTTTGTATACATTTTTATGAATTAAAAAAAAGTAAAACATAGTCACAAATAATATAAACAATGTTTACTTGAGTTTTATTCAATATTAATAGAAAAAGATTTTAAAAAAATTAACTAACCTGAGATCTATCCTCGATGCCACCAACTATCCTAAATCCGAAACCAGTTTCCTGCCGGTGCAATGTGATATTCATTTCCATATAATCGTTAGGTTGAGGCTGCCACCATTCCTGCATATTTCCTTTCCGACCGTTGCTGCTCTCATAAGTACTGCTCCCACCGTCAGTTGTACCAGGCCTCTGATTTTGACACGAATAACATAAACAGTCGTATCGATGAGCAATAGGCATGTACAGTCCATATTTAGGATCGTTTGTTTGATATTCTATTGGAGGCTTATTCTGTACGATATCATTTATCTCCATCTCATCCTCAACGTCTTGATTTTCAATTAATGAAAGCCGCAAATGCGACCTTTCTCCAGGCTCGTTGCTAAAATCCCGCCTCAGCATTTCGTGGCTATTCGAATTAAGGTCTTTTACTGGTGTTTTAGAAATGTTCCTTGTATCTACAATAGGGGTTTTCGGCCTGCTAGGTAGGACCTCCCTAGTTTGTGTACTGTAAATATCAGCTGTTGGAGTTTTACTTCTAAATGCGTTTGCTATGTCCTTTGAATTAAATCTATTATCCAGTTTACGTGGTTTTGTTCTAGTGACAGGTGGCTTGCTGCATCCACGTTGCACACAAATTGTAGCTTCGTTGTTATAAGGGCAATTTTTTAAAACTTGTACCACATCATCGTGTGACATATTTTGTAAGGTAATATCATTGATTTCTAAGAGAATATCACCTTCCATTAAATTTTTACACCTTTGTCGGTCTAGAATTTTTTTAACACGTTGCCCACATGCACTATCTGCTATTGTAAAGCCAAAACCTAAATTACCTTTGACAATTTTAACCCTAACTTCCACTTTGCTAACACTTAAATTATTAATACCTTTAAGCAAATCATCTATATCATCATTGTTATCGATTGCACTGCCTTCATCTCTGGAGATATCGTCCCCATCGAGAAAATTGTAATTAGTATCTAAATTGGCAAGACGTTTCTCATTAGGAACGGTCTGCAAATGTAAGTCGACAGCTATCGTTGTTACGACCTCAGTATTTGGATCGTTGGGATCAAACGGTAGTGGATATCCCCTGCACAACTCTAGAGCTACTGTTGATCCCACACTTATTGATTGAAATAAACGTACAATCTGATTATGTGTGTAGCCCAACACGCAGGTATCATTAACATAAACAATAACATCACCCGTTTGTAGTTTTCCATCCAACCAAGCAGGCCCTTTAGGCACAACTGATTTAATTTGTAAAAATTCATCCACTCCATCATCTCCTCCAACTATTGTAAATCCTAAACCTCTTGAGGATTTAACTAAGGATGTTCTATAACGTTGCCCGCACAATTCTGATGGATCTTTTGTAAAAGATGTGCGACTCGCTCTAGCTGAAGCTTGAGAGGCTGCACGTTTAGCCTGAATAACTGGATTCTCATACTGAGTCCGCCTATTAACATGGTCTATAAAATAAGTACCGTAATGTGGATCGCTAATTTTTTCCCATCCATAGGGCAATTCATCATCCATGCAATCCTCTAAAGACTTTTTCTGGAATTTTGATAGTCTAGGATCTAGCCAATGGGAAGTTCCGCTCGCATGACTACAAAAAACCACCCACTAGCAACCAAAAGCGCAAAAACAATAATAATACTACTCACTCAATAAAATAAACCTCTCCACTCTCTGTGTATGCTTTTTCCCACTTAGGAGGCAGTGGCCCCAATGATTCTGTATCTTCGTTGTCATTATCATGGTTGTAGTTTTCCTTATCCTCTGTAAAATAACTACCACCCTCTGTATGCACACTGTTCTCTTCTGTTTCCACTCGCAAAGGTTGAGAAAGTGAAGATTTGTCACTTTTGTGACTCATTTTTGGGAACTGGCCTTCATAAATAAACACCCATCTCACACTCAACCTAAAATTATCGTTACACGCACGACCGCACTACATACCGACTGGCTCATAAGTATACTTACTAAAAAATAAATAAAACAAAACTAGAAAATTTTATTCAAACAAAAATTAAGTTACATTCCATTGAGACTTTTCCCCACTTGGAAACATCGAAGTAGTACAAACATTACAACAAAACTGGGAGAGGGGAGCCGACCGAATGTCTAATGACGTTAGCTCTAAAACGATATAAATTGAAATTATCTTAAAATCGAATTATAAATATACTATTCACTAATAATAGTCATGATATATGGTAATTTAAATTACACAATTTTGATGTATCTTAATTTTTTTACATTTAATTAATCGAAACAGTAACATTAGGGTTACCACCTGGTAACATTATAAATCTTAATATTTATTTCGTATATATAAATTAGTTGATAATTACTATTTACTGTTTATTTATTTTCGTTATTATTTTTAAATTTATAATAACATTAATTGAAACAAACAATTAGTTTTTAATTTGTAGCCGTTACAGGTACTATTATATTCCTGTTAATTGTGTTGCCTATGCTAGAATTGTGTGTAATCAAGTTAAATTTGTAATTTATTTATTTAAATATTGTATTAAATAAAGTTCTAGAGCTTAAACAAAAATGATATTAATATCGTAAGGATAATTGTTGCTATTATTACGTAGTATTCTATATTAAAGTAAATGTTTATCTTTTGATTTTTGTAATTTTTTTAAATTTTATAAATTCAATTTTTTAAATTTATAATATAATGAATTAAATAAGAAATGATATAAGCTATAAAAAGCAATCATTTTAATGAATTATAAAATATTACTATTTTAACAGAGTAATTTATTTATTAAGCATATTGACAAATATCCCCTACTTGACAGTTCGAACGAGCAATATATTGAATTATTGACGAAGTATTAATTACTCAACATCGTTTTATTTGGCAACCCTAGTGAATTATGAATGTCTAACGTACATAAAATATAAATGCGCTCGTGTTTGCTCCACTTTCAGATTTATCAATAATGTAAATATAAATAAATACACCTGCGTTTCTGTTCTTTTCTCCCACATGTGCGGCTTATTAAAACGCACATGTTTTGCAATTTCGATTGATTAAGTCTTAGATACAAACATATACCTTTGGGTGTTGACCAGAAAAGTAAAAAATATACAATTTTTTTTTATTACTTGAACAATTATTATTATTATTATTACAAACTTGTAACTAAATAAGCCTCAAAACGTATGTTTTACTATTTTAAATTAGAATAAATATTATATTATAGTATTTTATACGGTGAAAGTAAAAAATGCCAATTAACTAATCTCAAAAATTTCTAATGTTAAAAACTTGCTATCACAACATTACCTGCATGCCATAGTAGTAAAGTAAAAACCTGTACAAAAATATAGTACATGATAATAGTGTGTAGAAGCTGCAATTAATTCCCGCATGCCGTATGTGTGTACGTAGCTTTAAATAATTCATAAGTTTCCTCACAACCATTAAAAGGCTTATAACCGGCGATCACGTTTTAATGGCAAACTAACAGTTCGTGCATATTGGTGGTCACGAATCGCTTTTAATTTCGCAGTTTAGACTCTCTTTTTCTTGTTTAAAATATACACTTTCGCGCCAGATTTTTACCGCAACGTATGGCTTACTTATATGAATATGTATGTGGTTGTATATCGTAGACAGCGATTACGCAAATATTAGACATTTTGATACAGACTAGATTTAATGAAAGGGAAACTGCTCATTTAAATTGCAATATTAATTTTCTGTCTATTTAAACAAAGTTTGTTTTGTATGTGTTATATAAGAAGCATATTTAACAATAAAAATTACACCATTGTATAAATAATAATAATAAATAAATAAAATTATGATAATTAATAATGAGAGAAATAAATCTCTATGAGCTTCTGCACTAATGTTTTACATAATAATGTAAAAACTCCAGCTAACAGTTAAAACAACTACTCCCCGTACTAAAGCACCGCCAGGCATTGAATGATATAACTGTTAGCTGTCGTTACATGTCTAAAATTATATTTAGCACTATGTAACAATTTTGTGGTGTTATCGTTTTTTAACCGAGTCTCGAAAAGTGTTATGTAATGACTATCTGCAGACATGTGTTTCGCTGTATCACAGCTCATCAGTGCAGCTATGTCATAATTAAGGTCGCCACGAGAATGAATCAATTCCATTTAGAATTGAAACATTGCCGATGTTCGATTTTCGAGGCGCGTTTAAAAAACGATATCACCACAGACAAAAAAAGGTGCTAAATATAATTTTAGACATGTAACGACAGCTAACAGTTATATCATTCAATGCCTGGCGGTGCTTTAGTACGGGGAGTAGTTGTTTTAACTGTTAGCTGGAGTTTTTACATTATTATGTAAAACATTAGTGCAGAAGCTCATAGAGATTTATTTCTCTCATTATTAATTATCATTAATTACTGCACTAGAAATTTCAATTCTTAATTTGTATAAATAAAATTATATGTTTATTCAAGTACTTTCAGTTCCACCAAGAATGTAGGGCAACAAAATTGTCCACTATTTTCGTCTTTGGATAAATCGTATAAGTTTTTATATGAATTAAGCAATTAGGTTTTCCCATATAAAAATTAAAGATATAATTCTTTGAAGGTTTCTGATGAATTTCATTGAAGAAGATTGATGCAAATAGAAATAAGATCCATTGATACAGAAGAAAAGGAGAAAGGAAACAGAGTAAGAGTGGAAAACAGACAAATCATAATAAACGGAAAGAGAAATGAGTGGGATGATTTAGAGAAGGGTATGAAAAAATAGCAGATACAAAAAGAAACAAAAGAAACCAAAAATGCAGCACGACTAATGGATATATCAGGGCTGTCAAAGGCAATGAAATATAAGAATTATAGCAATTTGGATAATGACGGATTTATAACGATTGGGTTTTGGAATATAGCTGGGATTCTGTCTAAATACAATGACAACGTGTGGCAAAAGGATTTCGAGGATTGGGCAGCTGGAAAGGCAATAAAGTCTGCAGCGATGAATGAAAGAGAGAGAGAGAGTATGAAAGAGGACACGTGGAGTTCACGGAGGTCGGGGGTGTTCTGACATGGCTTAAATATCAGCAAAGAGTGCCACGGGATAAATGTGGGAGTATTAAATATTAATGAAAACTGTGATGAAATAAGGAAGGAGCTCTATTATAGATCCGACGAAGGAGGAAGATGCGTGGTTGGGGGTGATTTTAATGGAAGATTTGGGGGAATTGCAGGGGGGTGGCGAATTAGAGATGACTGGAAAAAGATTGAAATGATTGAGTGGATAAACATCAAGGATGAAAGGTGTGGGTGATGGAAGAGAAGTGGGAGATATTAAATAGTTGCACAGAAGGGCATTGGGCAAGAAAGAAAACATAAATTGGGCCACAGAGATCGGCAGTAATTTATTACATAGTCATCAGAGGAATTTCGAAGAAAGAAGTGAGAAGAATTGAAGTGGATGAAGTAATGGGCTCCGACTATTTACCACTGAAAGTAGAGATATAGCTGGGAACAAAGATAAGAATGTGAGAAATCGGAGAGTAGTGTAAATGCCATTAGGGATATGAAGAACAGGTTAAGGAAAGTTCAGTGGGATGACGTTAGATCAATGGAAGGGTTAGAGGATATCATAGTGGAACGAGAAAGAGATGTCAAGAGAAAACATGGAAAGATGTATACTTGGTTCGATGAAGAATGTCGATGCGTAACGGACGGGCAAAGAAACACGTGACGACAGCAAGATATAAGTGAAAGAAAAGACATGCATTCAAGTGAAATGGGGTTATGGGAGAATGTGGTCAGTTGATGAAAGGTAGGGATGTATTGAAATGAGTGAATTCAGTGACATGTATGCAAGGCACGAGAGGCTGACTTGAATAACAGTCAGCTCTGTATAGAGGAAAAGGTCATATGTGGTGGGTCAGGAGAGAGAGGGAGGAAAAGCTGGATGGGAGAAAGTTATGGAAAACGTGTATTATGTATGAGTGGAAAGAATACTCAGAAGCATTTGGCAGTACGAAGGAGTACGAGGAATGTGCGAGGAATGGGAAGAAACAAAAAAGTGACTGAATAGATGAAAGAAGGTGGTGCCGGGGTAAAGACTCCGATGAAATTGGGGTGGAAAAGGAACTCAGAAGGAAATGAGGGTCTTTTTAATTTTTTTTTGTTTGGAGACACAATAACTCTATTAAAAGTATGATGTTAAGTACAAATATTTTTAGTTTTCATAGCACCGTTGGCTGTATTAAGTGTTAACAAAATGCCCAAAGGCGTTAACAATATCATCATTTGTTCTATCGTGAAATTGCCTACTCTATTAATTTTAATCTCCGCAATGCGTGTATATTAGGTGCGGACAGAAAAAGGTAGAAAATGAAGAAGGCCAACTAATCAGGCAAGGCGTACGGCAGAGGTACTTCAGATAAATAGCCCTGTGAGACTACGTGCCAAATTAGCGCTGAATGATGATTTGAAGAAGAAGGTAGATCTGTTAGTATTGATAAAGTTCACGATTAGCGCTCCCTTTGAGTTGGGAACATTGTTGCCAACTTATGAAGTAATCCAGAAAACATGATTACCTACATAAGATAGCCAAAGAATAATTTGGTAGGCTATTACTTATGGCAACAGATAACATATTGATTGTTTGTCTTTTATATTGATGAAGACTTTATTACCTATAATACCTTTAATATCTATATAGCCACCCAGGCCATATTTTCCAGTCAGACAACGCACATCTCTAAATTGCAAACCACAGACTTTCTCTAAAAAACTGGTGTCAATGTTTTATAGTAGTTGCCCCATTAGTTAGATTTATTTGATATATCATAGCAAGAAGACTATTTACTTTGCACGATCCTCTACAGACTCTAGATTCGTTACTTTGCCAGAATTAAGTTTTTTAGAACTGCCATAAGGAGATATCGACCAACGCATTTTGTTGATTGATTTTTATGTATAGGAATGTAACCACCAACTTGTAGCAAATCATATAATTTTTTGGATTATGGGCGGGGTTTTGATGTTCCTCTTTCAGTAGCATCATACATCAACATGGGACCTAAAGGCTTTTAGTTTATTGACTCAGATGCGTCTTGTCGATAGGTAAACAATGTACAATAGATTTTGGCACCTGTTTCCTTGATGTTGGGAGATAAAAAGGCGACCCTGATCTTTGGTTTTGATGTTAGCGTTTGAATACTTTTTAAAACCATTCGATTTTCTCGCACTTGAAAAATATTTGATATATTTATTATGAAACTTATGCTCCAACAGTTAAATAAAAAGGAAACTTATAGTATAGTTGGAACGCAACTATAGTCAACTATGACAGAATGACTGAGGCTTTAGGTTTGGCAGGAGCAATTGGGAACAAACAATCGCAAGCTCCTGAATCAAAACGACGTGAATGTATATAGAAACCATAAAGGTGACATCTATTGTCTAAAGCGTTGTGCTAGTTTTCCCTAATTGAGTGGATAAACACCGAAAATTCTTAGAACTATCAACAGCGATAATTTGAACAATTATAATCTGTAAACATTAAATTATTGTTCTATTTGGATCTCAGCACCGTAGAGCAATTGAAGACGGGGAAACGGAGTTTTACTATTGAGTTTTATAACTCCTGGTATCCATAGCAGAAATGGATGAATCTTATGATGGATGAACTTCAGGAAAAGCGCACAGGAAACCAAGCAAGCTACGACAAATGGCTCTAATGTCGATGAGCACATAAAAGCGTACATAATCCGCGGATACTCTTCGGGGTTTGCGAATACTTTATTTCAAAAACCACTTCAGTAATACGTGTCTTATAGTATAGCATTAGTGAAGCCGGCTCCATATACCCAGAAAGGCTGAATCAAACGGTCTGGAACTTAAACGTTTGATGCTTTCGGTAACTGGGATAACCAAAAGAACGTAGGCACATTTGTGTGGTACAGCTGTGTATTTGCTTAATCGTATAGACCAATGATATACGAATCTTTGGTATTGACTTCTACGCGGATACTCCGCAATAATTTGTCAAGAGTGTGATCAGTAAGAGAGACGGCTACTGGAACGGCAGAAATGGTTTCCAAATTTATAAATTATCTAAATGGTTCAATACCATGACATTGATTTCAAAGAGTACAAACTTAAAATCAATTTGACGAAAGCTAAGGTTCCTATCGAAATTGGAGGTTGCTGGTGATGATCCTCCAGAGAAAATTTATATCTCTAACGCATAACGAAACCGTCTTGAAAAAAAGAGGTGTCTAAATCAGATCAGGAGAACGTTGACTAATTGATAGATATGGCGTTATTGATCTATTAAAGGAATTTTCTGGCTTTCTTGGCATGCGATGTGGGCAACATGAAGATATATTTTCCATTAATCCAAAAAAAAACCTGAAAACGCTTTAACATAACAAACAACTTGTTAAATCAGCAAACCAGAAGCGAGTTTGGAGAGTATGAAAAGAATTTCATAGATTTTCCGTAGATTTTCCACCACCATTGCATCATCTTGATGAACCCACTTATTGTTTCCAATGGTTGCCGATTTATTGCATCTACTTCGCGTTATTTAAAGTCTTGAAGGCGTAGATTGATAATGAAAGTAAGTCATTATCAATCTACGCATTCAAGACGAAAGACTTTTCTTCCAGGAGAGTTTCGTTGTTCCAACGTTGAATTATTATAATTCAGTACACACTGAAAATGTTTCATCCACGTCCTTCACCCTCAACGTTCGTATTCAATAAAACCGATAGTTAATTTATTATTTTTCTTTGCCAACAGGACTGACAAGGATTATGGACTACTCAATGGCTCTCTAGAGATCTTCTTCTTCATATCTTATCAGTTTTCTATTTCTTTCATTTTGGCCAGTATAAAAAATATAAGTACCTGGTGAACCACTCTTTTTCTGTGTAGGGAGAAATTGATATTAGTATTTCTAATTATAAGTAAATTTTACCATTGGTTGAATTAACTGCTGCTGTCCTTCGCATAATGCAGCAGTAATCTAAGAATTCTTTTAAAAATATTGCTCTTTAGTATTCATAATGCCCGTTTCAAGAATCACTTTATTTCTATATCAGCGATTATAAATTAATAATCAATAAGCATATTACTCATAGTGATTGTAAAATTAATTTCACCGTGGATTGTAACAATTTCTTCTGTTGCTGTTTGTAATTTTCAAGTCGTTGACAAAAATTCTTCATATTTGGCTACAATTTGTGGTCAACTTATTGTTCTAGAAACATCGGCGTCTAGCGGTAGTAAAACTCTTCTAAGTGATGTATCTATCCACAAAAACAGTGTAATGGTGACTATATTGATTGAATTAATTTTTTTGGTTCCCGAATTTCAGTTCTTCTTTCCATCAACCCTAAAAAATCAAATGATTTATAATATAAAAACATACATAAATAAATAATGGTCGTATTTGGGTACAGCTATAATTTATAATTACATAATTAACAAATAATGACGTACATGTATTTCCTTGAACCTGGTGTACGTCACGTCAATTATATTTAAATGATTACTCCAATTTCAATTAATTGCTCTAGATCAGAATCAAATTCTTTGAAATGCGTATGAGATAAGGACTAAATATTTTAAATTCCTAATTAAGGTAAATAATTATTTAAACAATTTTGCATTGTGCCTCCATCTTCTGTATTTAAATTACACTACTACTAACAAGTACCAAGAAAAATGGTGTATTCAAATCGATACAATTGCTTGGAGACGACAAGACAAAAAAGATCAAGTTTTGCTAACAGTTTTCGCATTTTTGCAACGAGGTGATCAATTTCAATTCTGAACTTTTTCGCTCACCATTCACTAAAAACAATGTTTGGAAAATTATTTGAATTCTAGAGAGCTTAAGTGAATAGCTAGAAAAGATAGAGGTCAGCTAATTTTAGGAGATTAAGAGAGATTACAGTTAACATCCCCCAATACTGTTAACTGCTTTCTGTGGGTAATTGTTGCACTTCATTACTCCCTATTACTCTTCAGCATGTTTTTAACAATTTTCCTGCTTTGTTACTTGATTTGAACCTACACTCTTTTTTTGAGAAAAAATTACATGAAAGACTTTTCTACAAAGTTCTGTTGATACTACGTAATATAAATATTGTACATTTTTCTTTAATGCAATTCTACATCACTCAAACTTTATTGTTAGATAAATTGATCATTAAAGATGTTTTATTATACTGAATTTGTTGTAATTATCGTTATAATTTTAAAGGAAAATTTAATGCAATGGTTTTGCATTATGTGTACCTTAATGGTATATCGATTCCTAAGGAAACCTGGAGTGTTAAAAATCCATAGAAACATTTCTCAGAGGAATTATTATTGTTGTTGTTATTGAGTGTAGGCAACCAATTGTACTTTTAAATAAAAAATAACGCTCTTAAATCAAAAGCAAAATTAAGTCGCATTAAAGTAAAATATAATAATTATATGCTAAATTAAATATTTGATGTACCTTTTGATAATATTTTAATAATTATGCTTATAATCCAAACTTTAAAAAACGTTATCTATGGCAGGAGTAAATAATTTTTAAATTAAATTGATATTAATATTTAAAAACTACCTAAAATAACGAGAAAAGAATGAAACTTTTTTTCTGATAGAATGCTAAGAATAATAATAATGACTTTAGATATACTTTCTACTAATTATTTAAATTTGGTGTTGGGACAGCATTTTTAGAAAATAATTGCGTTAAAAAAATAAAAATTAAGAAAAAAAATGGATAGGGGTTGATGATGGGGAAGATTTATTTAGGAAGCAATTATCGTAACGACTATTAGAAAATTTAGGCAGTTTGTGTATAATTGAGTATGTGTAGTAGAGCCATCTAGAATGGAATACAGTCGACCAAATAAATCAAGTCCATGTCTGTGAATAAGTGAGAGGTGGAAACAAGGAGAGATAATAGACGGTTGCTTGTGCGTCACGTAGTTGCTCGACCCAATACCCGATAGTTTTCTAACCTAAAATGTAGAATTACGGGTCGGCCATAGTAAACGAAACGTCGTGCTAGTGTTTCAGTGAAAAGTAAGTAAATCGGGAGTATTTTAGCGTGCAAATCAACGCAAAAAGTGGTCGGCTTTATACTTTTTGTCCACAACAAGATGTAACAATCGATGGTTGGTTGAGTGGGGAGATTTTAGTTCTGTGTTTCTCCGGAGAGACATAATGCGTGTCTGAAAAATTTACCTGGTCAAGTCCAAAAACAACCCTCTAACGCGTAATCCGTAACTCGTTTTCGCAGTGTGACAGCGTTCGTGCTAGTTGACCGTGAGCGACGTGAAAAGTTTCCGTATCGTTTCGACTACGTGCGAGTTCATTTAAACTCGACAACAATACAGAATTTCCGGCCAAAACACCACTTCAATGATCGTTTTTCGTATCAAAATATAAAGAACCCAACGCCCTTTAAAAGTGTATGTGCAGTGTGCGTAAAGTTTCGAATTAGTTACGATGTAACGTCAAAAAAAGACACTCCATAAAATAGGAAAAACAAAGTGTTCATAACACGTTTCGCATCCCCGGATACGGAAAAGGTAATGCAAACCTTATAGAACCACGACCAAACTCTGTTTTAATATCATATCTACAAAACAAAACAACACGTACCCTTTATTAATCAACTTAACTTTCTTAATGCGATGTTAACACGCAGTAAAAATGAGGCGAATTATTAGTTTCAAATGCAACCCATGTAATGAATTGAAGATCGCGGACTACCGCATAATTCGCATATAACAAATTTCATAGCCATGTTGAATTTTCATTCATTAAGTCTGACTGCATTACAAATAAAATTAACTCAAATCCGGCTATAAACCTTCGACGGGTAAATTAATCATCTAAAATTCTTAGAATTCTATCAAACCCAGTTAAAAATATAACATTACCGTCGATTTTGCCCATCGTAAAACGATACGTTTTGCATTATTAATGATAAGAAGCCATATTGTCTCCTTTTTTAGTCAAAATTCTGGACATCAATTTCCACCCACCACAAACGTGCCCCAAATAATTTCACGCATTTTTTACAACCCTTTATGAGGGCGCTTAATTCAAAAACAATAAAACAACTTTTTTGACCTTTTATCAGGTGCATTCTTCATATCTTTAGCTTTAAACCTATTTCACAATGTAATACATAGTTATTTCAGCCATATTGAATTTCACTTCATCAAATTTACTTTTCATTCTTTGTACTCAATTGTGAAAACTAGGCACAACTTGATTTTCACCGAAAAAAAACCCAATTCAAGCGTCTGGTTGTAACACTTTCAACTAGTTGGCAATTTTATCGTGTGTAATTATGAAAAATTTGCAAGGATCAGCAAAACTAATGAACATTACCATAACATGCAACTAACTTCAGTTTAAATAAACCTGTGCAGTGTGTTGTTTTAACTGTGCTGAATGTATCTGGAAATTTATAATTGCTAATTGAATCATAATTTTGATCAATACAGGCAGATATGATACAAGTTTGTTTTTAGTGCGGATTATAAGTGAATGGTTCTGTGAAGAAAATGTGTGACCAGTGAGTGATGTGAAACAAATTAGTGCTCAGTGGTTCTGGATATAATTGTGAGTGTATGAAGTAACCGTAAATAAGTGAAAGAATAAGTTTAAGGTAAACTGGTGTTCCTTCTTTTCTCATCATATGCAAATATATTAATAAATTTATATTTGCATTTATCCATATTATAATAAATAATATATATAATAATAAGCAATAAATCTAGTACATTAAAATCTTTATTAAGTACATAATTGTATTTGTTTGGTTATGTGTTGATATTCATAGGTGTATATATAATCACACAATCATGTAGAACCTAACCTACCTTACCAATAATATAAAGCCATACAGTACCTATTTAAAAAAAGAAAACAAGTAATTTTATGTGTGTTATATAATTTTCTAATGTTGGTTATTTTCTCTTTTGTATATGTAAATCTTTTTACTACTCATTACAGACTTTGTGGTACAAAAAAAGCACATAGAATGTGTAAAGTAATAAAAACATTGATTTTAAATGAATATTTTTTTGAATTGTCATTTTAAATAAGTTATATGATTAACCTAGCAAATATATAAACACATACAATAAATAACAACAAAATTGTGTTAAATTTGTATTAAAAATTTCCGCCATTTTGATCAAAGCATTACTGAGCTTTATTGATTAATATTGGTACCACTAAGCAATGTTTTCTGGTTAGTTAAGTTACACATATAATTTGCATTTCATCTCCCATAAAAAACTAAAAATATTCGATTTTTTTTTGTTTAGTTGCATATAATTTGTATTTGCTCTTATATAATAATTTTTGTTTGAGAACAAGTTCAGTAATAAAAGAAGAGAAGCTCGAATATATTAAATTTGAACCAACTCTTTCTTTTCTTGTTTTGTGTCTAAATATAATTGAGAAAATAATGACTGTTTCATAACTCTACACTGAAATACCTGCAAACAAGGACACCTGTGCACTTACGGTTGTACACAAAACAAAATGGAAAACCTTAGGTTATGCAGAACAATGAGAATAGCCTTGTATTTTTGTTACATTAAATGGCGACTTTATTTTCACATATTTTTACAATCATGTGGAAAATCCGGAAAATAAAATATTACATATATAACTTATATTTATTTGTTATGTAATATTATATATGGAAAAACTACTTATGTAAGCTAATTGATTAGAGCTTGAAACAGGAGTTTAAAATTAACCCTAGGTCACCAAATAATTCAATATATAACTAATTAGGCAGGGTTTGTGCTTCATATGATGTTTTATTTTAAACTTATTATTATAAATTATATGTTAATAGTTAATATGTTTTACTTTTTAAAATTTTCGCATTACTATAACTAAAGATGGCTCACATATATCTTTTTATAATAATCCAATTTCTAAGGTTGATCTAATTGTGTAAATTAATACATCATCAATGGCCCATGCAAAATTTTTAATCTATCAATTAAAATCAAATTTACTCTGATTTTAATTGATAGTTTATTTCTAAAGATATCTATAAAAATTGGATAGATCTTATCAAAACATTTCGAGTAGAAGTTTTAGTGATGGGAGCTTCTCATTTTTAGGTTTTGAAATATATCAATCAAAATCTAATTCTAATTTAAGCAAAAACTGTCTTTAAAACATTTTGCGAGAATGGATAATGCGGTTGTACATAAATTAAAATTAATTTCCATATTTCAACACGCATTTCATTACATATAACTGAGAAATTTCCGTTAAAATAACATCTTTCATCTCATAGCAGTAAAAATTATGTGTAAACAAGTTTTAGTGATACGATTTTATGATGAATAAAACGCTCATATTTTTGTTGAAAATGCCAAAAGTGATTTAAGTAACTTTACTAGCTCTCTGTTATGATATTTCATACAATATTTAAACTAATATAGGTCTCGTTCAAAATAAAGTAATTTAAAATGAAACAAATAACTTTTTTGGTATCATTACTTTGTTGTTCACATTTTTTAGTTAATTTAAAATTCCTACAATTAATATGAGGTGAATATTTCGGGCCTAAAAATGAATCTGTTGAACTTGATTTTTCCAACAAATTTTAATTAAAATGCATTAACTCAATAAATATGTTCAAATTATGATACCTTGCGTTAATTGATAATTTTGCAAGCGAAATTTTAGATTTTTATGTTAGTAAATTTATATATGTATTTATAATTTATTATGAGACTTTCCGGGGGGTGTTAAATTAAATAACAATAATGAATTTTCAATTAAATAAACAATTCATTACTTCTGTGAAAACATTTTGTATTAATCAATACCCTGGAAATTTACAGAATTAATTATAAATATATATGTTGTTTACTTACATAATATTTTGCGTGTATAATCAAAAATGGTTATTTATTTATGTATAATTTTAAGTGAAGGGTGTTAACGTTTGCGTACTACCGTTGAATACGACGGAAATGAAGCGGATAAAAAATATTTTCCCACATGACTTTTTTGTTTGTCCGCTCTAATGATTAAACATCTCATTTCCGGGCATTTGTTTAATCGATAGTTTTAGTTTCCAGTCAATCCCTCACATAGGCATTAATTATGGTGCACCCTCTATAACAATAAGTTAATGCGTAGTTTGCATAAAATAGTTTTCATATAAACATATATGTGTAGTTCATTTCATTCATATTCTAAAAATATTAGGTCCTTTGATTATTTTTAAAAACCGGTTTTTTTTGAAGGTATAGGGCAAAGAAAATTTTCGACACAACATTTTATTACTAATAATTACATGTAGTTTCTTAAAATACAAGAACTTTTGAAAATGACTACCTTCAGCTAGGATGTAATAATCCAATCTTCTTTTCATTGACTGCAGAACTCTTCGCAAGTCTTCCATATTTTCCACTGGAGTAATGTAAACTAATGACTTTAGAATTTTTGAATTTTGAATGTAACCCTCAATGGCGCTGTTAATTGTTCCCCATGAAAATATTGTGAATAGTGCAAAATGTGGAAAGTGCAAACAAAGAGTAACTGATGCAAGACTGTGTAGTGTGTGCATCCCAGCAATTATTCGATTTCGCAAGTCTTTTCCGCTGGAGTAGTGTAAACTAATGACTTTAGATAGAAAATAATCTATTGGATCGAGTAGGTCATGAGTGAGATCCACCTCGACCAATCCAGAGATTTCTGCATGCTACTGTTAAAAACTCCAGAGCAACCATACTAAAATGCGTTGGTGTACCATCGTGCATAAACCACATTGCATTTCTTGTTGCTAATGGTTCATCCATCAGAAACTAAGGAAGCGTTTGCTCTAAATTATTGCGATACACTTCAGTAAGTCTTTAGAAATGAAAATTCCTTATTGCACTTTTTGAAAATTCACTTCATCGGCAAAAAAGTCAGCATCAGTGAGGAATTTGAACCAATGTGTGCAAAAGCCATCAACAGAGTGCAATCAGAGAAGGAAAATCAGCGGGAAGAAGTGGCTGCGTTGTCTGTGATATGGGTACAACAAATAGTCTCTAAAAAAAAATCCAAACAGTCCCACTACTTGTAATTTTTCGAGTAGAAGCATCTCGATTATGTCCTGCACATTCTCTTCAACTTCTACCGTTCTTACTGCCATTGGTCTTCCTGGTCCTCCACATCATTTCAATGTGCCTGTTTCATGAAGACTTTGATGAATACTTTGGAAGGTTTTTTGTATCAGGAACATTACGGTCAGGAAATCGTTCGATGTTGAACCGTCTAGCTTGTAATGAATTACCATCAGCAAAAATGAATGCGAGTCAGTCATTTGAATCAAGGCGGGTTCTTAAAAATCATCAAGGACAAAATATTCTTAGAATATGTTAGCCCATAGAATAACCTCTTAAAATTTTGCCGTATATTTAATAAACACCCTGTATATGTAATGGTTTGTGTATGTGTATGACCTTAGCCTAAATAACGAGTAAACCGTCTGATGTAATTTTCATTTTGTACTATTTTGACACTTTGAAAACAAATACATTATTATTATTGTATTATTATTGATATATACAAAGTTAGCGATAATTGTTGATTGAGACAAATATTTTGAAGTGGCCATTATAAAAAAATCATGCGTTTGGATATAAAAACAAAAAACACATAAGCATTTCTCATTTTATGCTCGTCTTGTTTACTAGCGTTTTGCAATTAAAAAATATAAAATCCAGACAAATAATCAAACACACAAAAATGCCGTGAAATTATTTTGCTTCCACGCAATTTTTTTACACGTTATCAAGAAATTCAAGGTTATTTATTTTATACCACTCCACAATGTTATTTACAAAATGTTTTATGGAATTCACCAGAAAACGTTTTTATAAAACCTTCATCTCCGAGTTTCGTTCATAATATCCAAAGGATAACTCAACTGTAAATTTTTCTACTGAATATGTCACCATTTGGATATAACAAGTTCAGTTCTCCACACACCATAGGCACATGACTTAAAGACCATTCAAAGATATCTCATTTGGCTAAGTAAATCAAATATAGTTATTAATTAGAAATTGATTTTACTTAAAATTATTAGAGATGTATTTTATTTGATCCAAATATAATTTATAAATTATATCTAAAGATTAATATATTTATCAGAGTGGAAATTTTCAAAAATATTTAATTAATAATGTTTTGAAGTCAATTATCATGTTTTGCTTTTTTTAACTACATTAAAACTACTCTTAAACCCGGTTTACCAAGAAATGTTTAAACATAAAATATTGTAGGATGGGAGAAAAATTTCTGAAAAATTATAAAAATGTAAAGAAAACATTCTTAAAAAAAACATGACAGATGATAGATGATACATGATAGATAGCAGATGACAGATGGCAAATTACAGATGACAAATGACGGACGACAGATGATAGATGACAGATGAGAGCACGACTTTTAATAAATAAAAAGTTAATTATTAGAGAGTTTGTAACATTGAATCATTATTTCCCTATCGACAACAGTAAGGCACCCGTTTAGACATTAGTGGCTGAAGGCGGAGAAACGGAGTTTTATAAAGTTTTAACCCTCCAGGCATCCATAAAAAGACAAGTCATTAAGATGACATTTATTATCTAAGGAAAATTTCTAGGGAAATTTATTGCAACGCTTTAGAGAATAGGTGTCATTTCTATAAAAATGTTTAGTTCATCTGCATCATTAAATATTTATAAATATTTGTTAGCTTTTATAACTAAAAAGCCTTTTGTTTGCTTTCATTTTCGCAACAATTGTTTCACCACACTGCTGTGTCTTCTTCCGGCGGATAATTCTTTTAGAGAACACCTAACAATTGTATATAAAATAAACTTTTAACCATTAACAGCCAATACAATCAAAACATATGAGTTTTTTTATTAAAAATTATATAAACTCTAAAGCCTTTTTTAATAACTTACTAAATCAGGCCCAAAAATGTTACAAATAATTTGATTTTATATATATAATCATATACTCTTCTACCCGTTAAGAGTTTAGGGTTAATTTGATTTTATATTAGTTTATATTTTGTTAATTAATGGACATTTATTATATTTTCCATTTTTTCATCGTAGTTGTAGTATAAAATATTAGAAAAATCAAAGATCAAATAAATGCCATTACAAAACACCAAATAATTTTGTTAAAAAATTATCTTTCAGGCAGAGTTTACTATATTATTATACATATTATTTATGCACAGCATTGTAATAAAATGTATTATTCATACATCAATCATTTAGTGACTAACGTATCGCTATAGTACACTTTTAGTTTTATTTGTGTGCTTCAGTCAAAGCTTTGAAGCTATGAGTTTGCAAGTAGATATATTGAAAGCATTACCATAATTACAATGGCAGCATAGCCTCCGGTTAAACAACTATCAGTCTTTGGCATCGGCAACTGCGTCCAACACTCGAATTGGTGGCACCAAAGTTGCGTTTGAAATTCAATTTTCCGCCCTACTGAAGCGTTTGGTGTGCTTGGATTGATTGCGTTTGAAATGATGGCAAGGAGAGCCGTCGCATGAGCTACTCTTGTGTCACATACAATAGAGAGGTGTTGGTTACACGTGATTTATATTCACAAATAACACCGTTCCGGCTGCAAATTGCGCATATTGGGAATTGCTTTAAATTCTTTGATATAACCAATGCCTGTTCACCAGACTTAATTAATTGATTTATTGAAGTTATAGTTTGTTTGCTATGGTCTTTAATCAACCAAATTAAATTTAGTTTCAAGGAACATCAATTGATACATTTTTAGTTATATGAAGACTTTTGGCTGTTACTTCTTCGATAAGATTTCTTTAGTAAAAATAACGCAATTTATATTTTTTTGTCAAATGTCATTAGCAATAATAATTAAACAACACATTTTATTTATTCTATTTTAAGAGTTCAAGTTATCTGCTCCTAAAAGTTATGAATGGATCTATATCTTTGGTTTGCATTGCCACTTGTCAAAAACTCATTTCAATAAATAAACTCTTTGAAAATGTAGGGATTTACTACTAGAATACTTTGATTAAATATTCGAACTATAATGGGTACACAATTTAATTCTTGATTGGCTAATCTTTCAACAGCTAATAAGTGTTTTTTGGACTGTAATTTTCTGAATCCGTTAAGTAATTAATAAAATTTCTGTTTGACAAATATGAGTTTATAAAATTCCTTAATATCTTAATTAATTAATTGTTTTTTTTTAAATTATGAATATTAATTTATTATTTTCTGTTTCTCTTTCGTAGCTCAAAGTTAGATGCTGATAAAAACCACAAAAGTAAATAACAGAGAGACGTACTACTAAAGTTCCCCCAGATTGAACACAATTCACCCCATTCGCAAGTCCAGAGAACGCCACGATGCACCGAATAATCAAGGGTCTTCCATTCACTACAATAGGAGGTTAACATGGCGTAGTATCAGCAACTGTAACATTCTTCAACAATCAAGATCGCCCCAATACCCCAAATCGCAGTATAGGTGAGTGAACAGTGTCTATACAAAAACAATTACAAAACATTTTGGGAAAAACTTCCAATCGAAAAAAGAGACACCAGGAAAAAAAATATACAAACACGCGATAAAATCCTAGTATCTATAAAACATCTACAATCTCTATAAGTACATTAAATATTTTTGCAAACATGTTTGTTTTTTGCTGGAACAAAAACAATTAGGCGATTTACCAATGTTGATAATTCTCTTTCATTTTTTGACATTTATCACATTACTTTGCACAAGCCAGTAGTTATGAAAATGATAGATAAAACAGTACTTCAAACTTTTTTTAAAAGTTCTCTTTATTAATCAAATTAGTATACTTCGAATTTAATCGATTATCTATCTCGTCTATCTCACCCTCCAATTACTATAACAAACAAAAAAACTCTTGCTAAAGAGATTGTGTCTGTAATAAATCATGTTTTGATCTTATAATTATTTGAACATTAGTTAAATTCTCGCGTGTGGTGAATAAATTGTAGGGTGGAATAGAAGCCACCAACCTAAACTACATATATAAGTGTACTTTAACCACTCTCACTGTTTTATTATTCTGAAACCTGTAGAATTTTTAATGTTGATTTTCTAAAAAAATAAAGTAGGATTTTAGTTTAGAAATACTTATATATATGTAGGGTGGGTGGGTGTCCACTATCCAACCCTCCATATACAAATTTATGCCAACCACACTCACTGTTTTGTTATTCTAAAAATTATAAGAATTTTAGTGTTGCTGTTAAAAAAATATGGTTAAAATTAATATGAATGAAAATACAGTTAAATATTGTTAAGAAAACTGAATTAAAAAATATAGTAACGCCTCAATAAATTATATATTAACCGAGCGTACTCTTGACCTACACCAATAAACTATAGGTTAACCTAGCGCCTATTTTTCCGTACTCTTGACCTACCTCAACGTACACTTTATTAGGGCGGGTTGGGAGTACGATAGGTCATTAGATTGTTTATTGGGGTAGGTCAAGAGTACGCTAGTACAAGTAATGATTAAGTTTATGAGGCTATATGAATTTCTAGATTTAAAAAAAAGCTTGACGAACGCAAAAATTAAAAATTTAAACAATTTAATGACACTGCAAAGAATCGATCATTGTATTTGAATATTTACGAAATTTAAAAATTATTAACAAGTGAAAAACTAGTAAAATTGTAAAAAATGATCAAATTGGTTAAAAATTTGACAAATGAAAATAAATAGTTGAATGTGACTCGAGAAAACAATCCACAAAATTAAATACTGATGAAAAACTTGACTAACGAATACAATTAAAAATTCTTGAATTTTTGAAGCGTTTACTTTGTGGTACATTTTCCACTTTTAAATAAAAGAATTAAAGAAATAAAAACAGTTAATGCCAAAAAATATCAGAATTTTAGCTTATAAATATTTATTCATAGGGTGAGTGGATGGCCACTATTCCACTCATCAATTATTAAAATAAAGGGGAATATCTCGAGAAGTTTTTTTTAATAGATTGTGTAATAAATTATGTTTTGATCTTATAATTATATTAACATTAGTCAAAGCTTCGCGTGTGATTAATAAGTTGGAGGGTGGGATAGAGGCCACCCACCCACCATACATATATAAGCATACTTCGCCAACTCTCATTGTTTTGTTATCCTGAAAGCTGCAGCAGTTTGAATGTTGATTTTCTTTTTTGAAAAAAAGTGGGGTTTTAGTTTAGAAATATATCTATATGTAGGGTGGGTGGGTGGCCACTATCCTATCCTGCAATTACCACAACATAAACGAGTAATTATAGAAAATATTTTTTAAAGACACGTGCAATTGCGGCCCCAAACTAACGTGCAGCAACGTTGGTTTGGGTCAGCAGTTGGATGGGTGATCGGTACCATTCATCACTGGGATACAATTAATGGTGCTTTAGAGTGACGGGGGCGATCCTTTAAAGTAACAAGCTTATTCATACACACACAAATACACAAATCACACGGCGGAAGGACCACGTGGTCGGTACTACTACTACTACTATTTTTTGAAGAGATTGTTTATGCAATCATTTATGTATTGATCATCTACTTAAAATTATTCATAGATTAGTCAAATTCTCGCGTGTGATGATGGAATAGATTGGAGGGTGGGATAAAGGTCACCCACCTGCTCTACAAATACAAAGGTGTTTCAGCCCCTCGCATTGTTTTGTTATCCTGAAAACTATAACAGACTTAATGTTGATATTGCAAGAAAATATAACTTGTATATAGAGGGTGGATGGGTGGCCACTGTCTAGCCCTCCAATTACTATGACATAAAAGGGTAATTCTTAATAAGACATTTTCTAAGTTGTTTGTGTAATAAATTATCTATTTATCTCATTATGCAAACTCTAATGTGTGATAAATAGATTGGAGAATGGGATAGAAGACACCCACCCACCCTACATATATACAAATGTGTTTCAGCCATTTTCAATCTTTTGTTTTCCTGAAAACTCTACGTCATAGTTTATTGTTGTTGATGTACAAAAACAAAGCAGGATTTTAGCTTTAGAATCATTCTTAAGAAATTTTCTAAAATAATAAACTAGTTATTGAATATACATATTTTAACCTTAAACTCTCATGTGTAAAAAATAGATTAGAGGGTGGAATGGAGGTCACCCACCCTACATATACAAATTTATATTAAATCCGAAAACTATAACAGTTTTAGTCTTAATGTTGCAAAAAATAATAAAGCAGAGTTTTAACTTATAAATATTTGTATGTGTAAGTAGGGTGGGTAGTCGCTGTCCCATTCTCCAATTATTATAACATAAACAAGAAATTTCCAAGAAGATTTTTCTAAAACGATTGTTCGTGTAATAGATTTCATATTGAACTTCTTTTAATTATTGGAGCAACTACCAAATCGATTAGTAGGCAGGATAGAGTCACCCACCCACCCTGCATATACAAATTTATTGCAACCACTCTACTGGTTCGTTATCCTGAAAATTATAGCAGTTTTATGTTGATGTTATCAAAGAATTCACATCAGGGTTTTAGCTTATCAATACTTGTACACGTAGTATCATACTTGTTGGCCAAGAAAAACTAACACCCTGTATTTATCTAATCGATTGCAAAACGCTAAAATTTGTTTTTATATTAAAATTATTTTAGTATGTCGTAATGCTTTGTAATTATAAATCTAAACATTACAAAGCATGTGTTTGTTTTTATGATACATTATTTATAATAGTTCAGAACGCGACTTCGTTGTGTAAATAAGACACTGTTGGGTTTAGTCATCCACATAATAACAAATAAATATTTTATATTGGATGCCGCCGCATCAGTCACCGTTGGCGGTAACATTGTTTTAAAATGAAAAATGATACATTGTTTTTGAAACAATTAAGACACGTTACTACACTATAGTTATTTATCAAATGCAAGTAGATAATAGAATATAAAAATACACATAGGAACGCATATTATTCCTCGCGAGCATTTATTTATGATTGAAGTAGTATTTTAATATTCAATTTATTAAAAAAAAGTGAATTTTTTTTACTCTACACAACCCGCAAATTATTTTGAAATAAAATAAATTATTTATTTGTAAGAACATAAAAAATATGCAATTTTATTTTATAATTTTCTCTTCAAAATCATGAGACCTTGAAATTGTTCCTCCATAGTCCAAATTGTTCGCCCTGTTTTTCACTTGTGACCTAAAATTTTGTAACGACTCAAACAGATTTTTTATGTTGCTGGAGGAAGAAATTCTAAATAACCCAAACAAAGAAATTTTAAATAACCTGAACAAATAATTTCTTATCAATTTCTAACATCTGGATGATTCAGCAGTTTTTGATACCTACTTTGACTCAGATTCAGAAACGAATCATCTTTAATTTAGTGATTGTTTTATCAGAGAGTAAATTTATAATGGAATTAGTTCTTTCATAAGTCATTTTTTTTGATTCAGCTCTTCTATCAAATCAACGTATAAAACAAGAATATTTTGGAGAGTTTCTGGTTTTTATAAAGAGGTTATGGTCAGCACAAATAAACAAATTCAACATATTTTATTTATCTTCTTTATTATCAATTCTATTGCTAATATTTTTCTTTAATATTGGGTTAATGTGCGAGCGGTAAACTCCTAGTTTATTTCCCGTATGAAATTGCGTTTTGACGAGTCGATAAATAAACGCCATTCGTTTCGAATCATATCGCGGTAAGCCAATGCAGGCAGGCAGTGACTGATGTAATTTAGTTGTGAAGTCTTGCAACGTTTACGACAAGATGGATATGAAAGTATAAATAAATAATAACTTTTTAGATGAGTCGATTTATGCTAAGAAATAGCAACAGCATGGCTAAGAAATAACTAGGTCAATAGGAAGTGGTGTAATATTATTTCCTAATGCAATTTTTTCGATAATAGTTTGCATTTTAATTACTACAGTACTTTACAGATTTATATCAAAAAGAATTAGTTGTGTAAAATTTTAGTTTTTGTGTCTCTCAACATAAACATAAAACAAAATGTTGATTCAATCAGTATACTAATCAACTATAAACTAATTCAATCATCTTATCTAATCAACTTGTATATTATCATAAAATTACTTGGTAACTTGTTTTACCACTGTATTTGCAGAAGTGACTATAATTTTGATGAACCATTGTCAAGATTATAGTAACGTATAGTAAATTATGAATTATTTCCTTGTTTATATAAAACAGTTGATAAGGGGTGTGCACATTTACTGTTTCTTATAAATAAGGAAATAATTTGTAATTTTTAGGTTACTTTAAATAAATTGCTGAAGCTAAAAACTAAGATATAATAAAATTAAGAGTTTATAAAATATGTCTCATTTAAGTATTATTAAGCAGTTGCATTTATTTTCCAGGCTGAAAACAAACCCCAAATATGCGATTCCTCAACAGCTAGGCGATGAACGAGTGGAGTAATTCTAGAAGCCCAAAGGTATGAAACTTATTAGTTATATGAGCAAATAAACAAATCAGTGATGTTTATTCCTAAGCATGCAAAAAGTATAAATACGAGTTTTAAAGAATTTTAATTTTGAAAAAACAATTAAATTTTTTGTCTTTTGTTTTTAGTAGTACCAAAACAAAATATGACAGAATAAGTAGTGTATAATATTTGTGCATGTTTTCATATAGTTTTTCAATTCATTTAACTTTAGTAATAAAATTTACATATTGGAATATAATATGTCTTGTACAAAATATCAATCATTTTCTTTGGATTATTTTATTGTTTTTACAAATGGTGGATATAAAATGCAACAATTAATTTTAATGCAATCAAACATGATGATTTGGGCCCACCTTGCCTGTCTGGCGACAGCTCATTACAATTTTTAGACCTCATCTTCTAAATAGACCAGCTTATACATAAAACTATAACCAACTTTAGATTTTTCATGTATAAGAACTGAAATATATGCTGAACATGTTTAATATTTTAAATCAGATAAAAATGCAGCTTATAAAAAATAAACTTTTTTTTTATTTAACTGATATTTTAACTAATATTACATTCTATCTTGGAAGTATTATTGATTAGATTTAAAATAGTAATGTGATTAGATAAATATAATGGCAATAAACCATATTATGTTTCTGATAAAGATTGAGCGCATAGCACAGTAATACACGTAAATCATAAATAAAAATTAGATGATTGATAATGATAATTCCTTATACGTCTTCCTCCATAAACTGAAAAACAATATATTTAAAACAAGCCCTATTAAAATATACACTAAGATATGTAATTATTAACAAATTTATATTTATTTTATATAAATGACCAATAATGTATGTAGTGAATATAAGTGTTTTAGTTTATTTGCTTTACCAAATAGTAATGGTCGTAATCATCCTAATCATTAAATATATTAATGACCTTCAAAACCAAACTCTGCTATATATAAATAATATGCATTAAATATGCCCAATATCTGAATATAACTTACAAACACTTTTATAATAATTAATAGTGAGCATTTAGATTTTTTTTACTCAATTTTTTACATATTTGAATGAACTGTTAATTTGTCATACTCCTGTATATAAATCCCCTTATATTGCTACTGCAATTTAAATTTTTTTAAATAAATTACTGGATAAGCTATCTCAAATTAATGAAGGTTGTTTTTTGTTCACAGCAGCTCCCAAATATGAAAGAACCAAATGGAATGAACAAAATGCCATGAAAAATGTAAAATTTCGTAGTCATATGTGAATGAGGTAAGTTACAAGTTAACCTTAATTAATTAATTTTTTTATTATTATTGAATAATCTGCTTGAGTGGGCTATACAATTTCTGCCTGACTAATAATTTTAATTAGGTTGTAACATTGTGATGTTTGTTTTTTATAATTTTAAAATTAATTTTCCCATAGTAAATAGATATATCTGTTGGTAGGTTAATAGATATTATTAAAATCGTTATTTCATTTTGAATAAACTGTTTAGAACACATTTTTTTTTTTTTTGATAAAATTAAATAATTAAGTAAAGGAATTATTTCGTCATCATCATCATTGTAATTATAAATCTCCAAAATTTTCCTTAAATTTTATTTTTGCTTGATGCTAATAAATTTAATTTAATAAAAATAATGCAAATTTGGAAGAAAATCTGATGCCCAAAATTTTAATGCATTTTTTCGAACTATATTTGAATTTTTTAATGTATGGTGTTTGATCGCGAATAAAGACCACCATTTTTTTTAAATTATAGGTAATTAATTATATTGATTGATTCATCGAATAATTAAGCTTAATTAATTACTTTCGGAAAACAATCAACCAATTGATTAATTGATAATAACTTTAAGGAATATAATGTCAATGTTTTTCGTTATTTTAATGCACATAGAAAATGACCTGAAAGGGTTAAAAATTCCTTTTTGCCACAAGAAAAGCTTAGTGTTTATTGAGGTTATGTCATGGCGAATTAATTAAATTGGATTTGTAGTAAAACTAAATTCTATAATGAAATTAAAAAAAAATTGACTGTATACTTGATATTTTTCAACAATTATACTAACATGATAAAATTTAATTTTTTACGTAGCGCGCAATTACCAACGTCATCTTGCGGGCAGCACTTGAAGCTGGTATATTAATGAATATATTGGGCTGCCTATATTTCTACAATGGTTTTGGGTGATTTATGTTATTTTTAAACAATACTTTCCCTATATAGGGAAAGTAAAAAGTGTATTATCTTCCACGTTTGGAAAATATACCGGCGCTCAAACGCACTTTAAACAAGATCTGCATTGATAGAACAGCAAATATGATATTTCAGGTTTAAATCGTTGGCGGGAAAATCTTAGGATGATTATATTGAATTTAATAGTTTATTTCGGTTTGTGTTCTTAGAATAAGTTGTATGTTCATTTTTATGCTCTGATATTAAGAACAATCTAACCAAATTTCGTATTTGAAAAAATTGCAAATAAAATGGCTTCGAGCTAGTTTCCGGCACATTCACTCGACTGATCCGGGAGCTCACACACACATGCGCAAACAGTATGTCTCCAACGGTTTTAATAAAACGACGTTTCATATTCGTTTAGAAGATTTAGTGAATAATATCATTATTTTTTTATTGAAAATAAAATGGCTTCGAGCTAGTTTCCGGCACATCCACTCGACTAATCCGCGCGCTCATTCACACATGCGCAAACAGTATGTCTCCAACGGTTCTAATAAAACGACGTTTCCTATTCGTTTAGAAGATTTAGTGAATAATAACTTTATTTTTTATTGAAAAAAATGGCTTCGAGCTAGTTTCCGGCACATTCAATCGACTGATCCGCGAGCTCACACACATGCGCAAACAGTATATCTCCAACGGTTCTAGTAAAATGTCGTTTTATGTTCGTTCAGAAGATTCAGTGATGGAATAATAACTTTATTGTTATTTTGTCAACGTACACCATGCTGAAAAGGAAAAAAATATAAGAAACCACCAAAAACGGTATGTTATTTTAATTGGGTTTTCTGATTTTAAACGCGCCTATTACTTGAACCTGTTAAAATTACGTTTGTACATTATTCTTGATAATGGCCCAGTGCCGAAACTAGTCGGATAATAAAATAAGAAAAAAAGTTAAACGAACCAAGTGATTTTTTAATCAACTACCTATTTATTTCTTAGTTTCATCTTCACATAACGCAGTTATATTCCTTATTTCACTGTTAAAAGAATGACGTTAGAATTAATTCACTTTCTTCACAATTTACTTTTATTTCAATAGTTAAACGCAGTTATATTGATTATTTGTGGGTAAAACATAGTGAATTTTTCAATTTAGTGCCTACTCCTTCAGGTTGTATAATTTAAATTAATTATTTTTATTTCAATTTCAGAAGTTTCACAGGTGATTTACTTTCACACGACGTGTCAAAATGTCGGTGAAAGATGGCAAATCCAGCCCAACATTTAGTGTGAATGGAAGCTGCTCAAATGACTCGACCAAAGCATCGAACGCCTCCACGAGGCAAGATATCTTTGAATTTGCTGTACCACCGGAAGCCCCCGTTTTTCATCCCTCAGACACTGAATTTACTGATCCTTTGGTATATATAGACAAAATTCGGCCAGTGGCAGAGAAGTTCGGAATTTGTAAAATTAAACCACCAGTTGTAAGTTTCACCAAAATATAATTTTTGAATTAGTATCTTATAAATAAAAAAATAATTATTTATTCCGCAGAATTGGCAGCCTCCGTTTGCAGTGGATGTAGATAAGTTAAAATTTACCCCCCGTATCCAAAGATTGAATGAATTAGAGGTAATGAGAGTTTTACCTATTCTTTCACAAAATGCCGATTGTTTTTTATTCCAGGCTAAGACCCGTATTAAACTGAACTTTCTCGACCAGATTGCAAAATTCTGGGAATTACAAGGGTCTTCTTTAAAGATCCCGATGGTAGAAAAGCGTGCTCTTGATTTATACACATTACACAGACTGGTGGAAAATGAAGGCGGATTTTCAGGTGTGACTAAAGAAAGAAAGTGGGCAAAGATTGCCGTTTTCATGGGGTATCCGCAGGGAAAGGGAATTGGAACAATTCTGAAAACACATTATGAAAGATTACTATATCCATTCGAATTATTCACAAATGAAAAGAAGGCTGGTAAAGTAAGTATTATTTAAATTAAAAGCTATCATTTGATTTTGAAGTATTTTATGATGCTTGCCTTGTGTACCATAATTTATCTAATAAGAAAAAAATATAACAACTTAAGTTAATTTAATTAATTCAGCATTCATTTTTAATCAAATTTTATAATTTATTTATTTATTTATTTATCTATCATTGTTCTTCTTTTTAATGTTTAATGAATGAATGAACTAATGCATATAATCTCATAAATACGTTACTTTTTTTTAACACATAAACTAATCTTTAATTATAGATAATTAAAGATATAAAACAGTTTTTAAAATATATAGGTAAGTGTAGAGGTTTTCACTTCATAATACGTTTTAATAATTCAAAATAAAAGAAATAATTTTCTTTAGTAACACATGTGACTACTATACATTAACTGTTTATTGAGGATGTAACTAATATTATAAGAAATATCTATACTTTTCATCTAGGTGAAAATATAAAATAATTAATATTATAGTGTATGTTTAATGTTCTCAGATTGCATTTCAGTATGTTGTAAATTTTAGGATATTAAACTTGAAGGAGGAGATGATGACAAGGAATATAAACCAATAAAATCAAAATTATTAAATGACATGAGCCCTTTAAGTAAAAAAAATATTTACTCTAGACGTAGCAAAGGGAAGGAGCGACGTAATGGCACTGGTGAAATTAAAGGTGAGAAGTTAGAGATTAAGTCAGAGGTGACCAGTGAAAGTGACAGTGACAACAAGGAACTAAAAAGGCTACAGTTTTATGGTGCAGGCCCTAAAATGGCTGGATATAACATCAAGAAAAAAGTTGACGATAAAGCTCGCGTGAAGTCTATTGAATATACAGAAGATCCCGTGAGTAGTTGATTAATTATTATTTATTTGAATACATCACCACAGAATTTATTCCTATTTATTAGGGTCTTTGGTTTTAATTTATTTTTTGCTTTTTCAGTTGGCAAAGTATATTTGCCACAACTGCAGAAGGGGGGATTCTGAGGAACAAATGTTGTTGTGTGACGGTTGTGATGATAGTTACCACACATTTTGTTTGATGCCACCGCTGGCTGAAATTCCGAAAGGAGATTGGTGCTGCCCAAAGTGTGTAGCTGCTGAAGTTTCTAAGCCAACTGAAGCATTTGGTTTTGAGCAAGCTCAAAGGGAATATAATTTACAACAATTTGGTGAGATGGCTGATACCTTCAAATCAGAGTATTTTAACATGCCTGTACATGTAAGTTCAATTTTAACAGTTTTAATGCAACATTTGTTTATACATATAATATTAATAGCTGGTACCGACTTCTATGGTTGAAAAAGAATTTTGGAGGATTGTATCTTCAATTGATGAAGACGTAACAGTTGAATATGGTGCAGATTTGCACACAATGGACCATGGATCTGGTTTTCCTACCAAAAATTCATTACATCTTCTTCCTGGTGACCAAGAATATGCATTTTCTGGCTGGAATTTAAATAACTTGCCTGTATTAGAAGGATCTGTTCTAGGTTATATTAATGCTGATATATCTGGAATGAAAGTAAGTACTTCTTTCACCATGAATTGTATTGTGCTATTTTTAATTTTTATTATAATTCTAGGTTCCATGGATGTATGTGGGAATGTGCTTTGCCACATTTTGTTGGCACAATGAGGATCACTGGAGTTATTCAATTAACTATTTGCATTGGGGTGAACCAAAGACATGGTATGGGGTATCTGGTACAAAGGCCGAGCTATTTGAAGAGACAATGAAGTCTGCAGCTCCCGAGTTATTTCAAAGTCAACCTGACTTACTACATCAACTTGTAACAATTATGAATCCAAATATTTTGATGAATGCTGGTGTCCCTGTGTATAGAACAGACCAACATGCTGGAGAATTTGTTATTACCTTTCCTCGTGCCTATCATGCAGGCTTTAATCAAGGGTAAACATATTATTATAACATACATTTGCTAGAATGCAATTATTTTTTGATCATAGTAACAATTTATTTATTACATCCTTTTTTATATCTAGAGAAGTAGTAACTAACAAATGACAATATCTTATGTATAAATTATACTGGTATAAATTATCAATCTATCAATGATAATAATTTTTTTAGTAAATTTTGATTGTTTTTAGATATAACTTTGCTGAAGCTGTCAACTTTGCACCTGCTGATTGGGTAGCCATGGGTAGGGAATGTGTTTTGCATTATTCTCAATTAAGAAGATTCTGTGTCTTCTCACATGATGAACTGGTTTGCAAAATGGCCAGTAATGCGGATAAATTAGACATTACAGTGGCAGCTGCTACTTATACCGATATGCTAAGAATGGTTGAAACAGAAAAGAAATTGAGGAAGAGTCTTCTAGATTGGGTAAGTTATATGATACTATAATATCAGAGTTTTGCTTTGTAATTCATGTGGTGAAAGTTTTCTAAGAAATTACTTGTGAAAATGTTGAGTAGTGTTGTGTTAATTAGAAAATCATAGTGTCCAATATTATTAGGTCAGCTGCACATCTTAGAGGGAATGTTGATGGTCAGCCATTTACATCTTGTAAGTGCCTCTATGTGTCTCTTTTGTTGGTTGTTGCAGTAACTAAAATTACATTATCAATTTATACTTTATTTTAATTTTCACTGCAGGGAGTCACAAATGCAGAAAGGGAAGCATTCGAGTTACTACCGGACGATGAAAGACAATGTGAAATTTGCAAAACGACCTGTTTCATGTCTGCCTTAACTTGTAGCTGCTCCACAGAAATGCTAGTCTGCCTTAGACATTATACTAGCCTTTGCAAATGCGCTCCAGCAAACCATACTCTCCGCTATAGATACACTCTTGATGAACTGCTCCCCTTACTTCGAAACCTAAAACAAAAAGCAGAATCCTTTGACAGATGGGCGGATAAAGTCAAAGATGTTCTAGACCGTAAAACACCGACAACTGTAAACCTATCAGAATTGAAGGCATTACTTGCTGAAGCAGATGGGAAAAATTTTCCTAAATCAGATTTATTACAAACTTTAGCAAATGCTATTGAAGATGCAGAAAAGTGTGCTAGTGTAATCAAACAACTAGACTTAAACAAAGTTAAGACCAGACATTCGATCGATAACAAAAGTAAGCTTTCATTAGAAGAACTAAGATTGTTCTGTGAGGAAATTGAAAGCCTAGCGTGTAAACTTGATGAACACACTGTAATTAAAGAATTATTGGGTAAAACGAACCATTTTGAATCAGAAGCTAAACGCTTATTAAAAATTGAACTGAAGGAATGTGCTTTAAAAGAAGTTGAGGATCTAATTGAATTTAGCAATGGGTTAGTTATTGACCTACCTTCACTAAAACCATTAAAGAACAGACATAATCAATTAAAGTGGATTAAAGATGTTTATGAGACTAGAAAGAAATCACCTGACATTGCTGATATTGACACACTAAAAGAGCTGCTAAGAAAGGGCTTTACCCTACCAAGCCTTCCTTTAATAGAAAATATTTTGACAGATATTCAATCTGTGATTACCCAAGCTGAGGATTGGGAAGAACGAGCACAAGCTGTGTTTAAAAAGAATGGACCTGAAGCTGTAACAGAAGCTGAAGATCTAATTAAAGCAGCAGTAAACATTGAAGTATACCTTCCCACTGAAAATCTTTTGGTTGATAATGTAAATAGTGTGAATGAATGGTTCAGACAATTGGAGAAAATAAATTCATTGGAGTTTTATCCATACCTAACAGCAATTGAAGATTTAGTTAAGAAGAGCAAAAATTTCCCATTCCAACTAGATGAAGTTGAACGATTAAAAACATATATAGGTGCAGCTATTGCATGGAAGGATAAGACTTCAAAAATTTTTTCTAGGAAGAACAGCAGCTATAGCCTTATGGAAGCCTTATCTCCCAGAACTCAAATGTCGCCAACAAAAACAAGGAAAAAGAACGTTGATGATTGTATCAAGCTGGCTGATAACATGGATCCAACCGCTGTTGTATCCATGTTCAAAGATGCTGAAGATAAGGAGATGAAGCTTATTCAAAATATGAGAGAAACTAACATGTCTAAAATTGTAACTATTGAGAGTAAACATACATTCTGTGTGTGCCAAAAAGAAGTCTTTGGCATCATGATGCAGTGTGAATTATGCAAGGATTGGTATCATAATACATGCATTCAACTACCAAAATTGGCTACTAGTAGTTGGAGGAAGAATATTAAAGCTGTAGCCATTCACTTAGGCCTTAAGGAGTCAAAATTCCTTTGTACAAACTGTTTCAGAACAAAACGACCTAGGCTAGAAACAATTTTGGGATTATTAATGTCCTTACAAAAACTACACAACCGTCTGCCTGAAGGTGAAGCCTTACAATGTCTAACAGAACGTGCTATGAACTGGCAAGATCGTGCTAGACAACTTCTACAAAGTACTGAGGTAGCTGGAGCCATTACTAAGATTGATAGTATAATTCTTAAAAGTAATGAAGCTGCAATTCGTTCGAAAAATGATAAGATTGCAAAAGCAGAGTTAAGGAGAGCGAATAATCCAGATGAGACCCTCATGAGTGGTATTAATGAAGAAGAAGATTCACAGAGTGCCAGTTCATCAGATGAAGATGATAGTAAAGATGAGCATGCATATTCCATGAATGTTTCCAAGTTTGATGATGATGATTACAGCATTAAATTAAGTGCTGCAACGAAAGATCATCTAGAGGAATTGGCGGTGGAGGGAGATTTGCTTGAAGTATCCCTGGAAGAAAATAATCAGCTGTGGAAGGTGTTATTCTTATCAAGAGATATTGAGAAGAATCCTATAATCATTGATTTTGATGTAAGTATTATTATTTGATTTGTATAATAATCTTTATGTTATGATTAGTGTTTTATCAATTACATTGTTTATTTTTTATGTTTAGCAATCTATTCAGAAACCAAATGTAAACAAAAAGGGAAGGAAACGCAGGTCAGATGAGGTGGACATCCTTACAAAGGGTACAAAGAAAGATACTAATAAAAAAGTGAGAGGTCCACGCAAACAAAAGGACAACATTGTGCGTGACGTTAAAGAAACAAGAAAGCGTAAGGGACGCGGTCGCGGTGGTGTACAAAACTTAAGTGATGATGAAGCCGATGAGGACGCTATGTGCGCAGTTTCAACATGCTTACAACCAAATGGAGATGAAGTGGACTGGGTGCAGTGTGATGGGGGATGTGAACAATGGTTCCACATGGCTTGTGTTGGTTTATCCGCTAAGGATATTAATGAGGATGAAGATTACATATGTTCCGCATGTTCTCCAGACTCTGTTAAACAAAGACTAAAAATGTCTCCTGAAGATGACATAGTCATAGAATTTTAGACCTAGCTATTCACTATCATTTTGTAGTTTTAGTTGAATTAAAATGTATATATTATACTGGATTACTATTTTATATTTATGTATGTGGGTTACCTTTTTAAATCTTTTTTTAATTTATTTCTTTATTTAATCTTCATGCGATGTCCAACGTGATAATTGGATTGGTTATTTAATTTGAGATTATTTCACAATAACTAAAAATGAACTAAATTTTTTGCAAGGTTTTAATTAATAAATTATTTGCAGTATTTTAAAATGACATCACGTTCAGTACAAATTATATATATATACAAAGAAAATGAAATAATAAAATTAAAGGCAGAAATATTGTTAATAAGTCAACCTGCAGAAATTTATAACTTTACAATTAATCAGACTATGAAGTAATCTAGTATTTTATATAATGCTGTGATTTGTTTATGTAAGAAAATTAAAACCTAATTTGTGATAATTATTAGAGGTTAGTGCAAGTGGTCTAATTATGCACAATCGCTGTGCATTAATTAGATGAAAATTCCCTTTTTATTGTATACTTTACGTTTTCCAGTGAAATTTACATTATTTATTTTCTCCTTCCTAATGTATATTTATATGCTTTAAGTTTATGTGTACACAAATAAGCACACGCATGTATATACATGTTTGTCATTAACATGTTTATTTCGTTTTTGTGGAGGTAAAACTTTAATTTACTGCACCAATTCTTATATGTTCAAATTCCCACTTGTTCTTACAGTATTGTTATATTGTACATATTTATATATATATTATATATATGCGTAGGGTAATAAGGGATTTTCTAGTGTTCATTTATTTTTTTATATGAGATCGTCCTATATATATATATACACATACGGCAAATATTGTTCTATAGTATACAAGTTACTTAAGTATTAAACCTATCTGTAAATTTAATGTGTTTGTGCATGGTTGCTTTGCTGTGCTTGTCTGTGTACACTACTGTGTGTGTTAACATTTTTTTAATAGTTAGAGTTATTCCTTAAGTATTACGCAAATTTGGGATTCTTTCCACATTTTCTTGAATAAATACATACTTTCGCATAGTCACTTTTTTTTATTTGCTCTTTTACACCTTCTACTATACTGAACATAGATTATATTTTTGTACAATTAATGTTAGAAAATTCTAGCCCATAAACTATTTACCCTGTACAAATAGATTATTAACTTCTTGTATGTATGTATACTTTAATTAATAAAATTGTTGAAATATACTTAATGAGATTGTAATATTGCACGTTTTTTTCCATTAACTAAAAGGAACAACAAAAAATATTTAAAGTAGTCTTCTGGATTCTTTTTAAATTAAGTGTAAAAATTGCAAGTTAATCGTAATCATTTGCTATCAGGTATTTTTTTGGTATTTTTAGAAATTGGAAGATAATGCTTCTAGATAGTAAATTAATTTGAAAATTAGTAAAGTTATTTATTTGTTGCATAATTGCACTCCTTTCTAACAAAATGTCACAAAAATTATATTACCAAATATGAAAATATACTTAAAGTTTTAGCCGAACGGAGGACGGGCGGAGTTCTCTTCTTCGAAGGATCTTCCACTCAAATCCATAAATATGCCTCAATACAACTTTCATTTATTTTTGTTCAATTATTTTGTCCCCTCTTTGTGGAGAGAATATTTTGGCTGTTTAGGTCAGCATGACAGGATATATAAGAAACCTCAGATGTTCAGAGATTATATAAGAGTATTAAAATGTGGCATTTTCCCACTAAATATGTGTCATTTTATTTTTGAAACTATGCTATTTAAATTGCTCGGGTAATATATTTTCCTAAATAAACAGTTCTGATATGTTCATAATTATATAGACAAAATTAGGTAATAAATATTTCTATATAATTATTCAAGAAAATTGCAATCATTCAGATTTTATTAATAGCAACTATATTCACTATTCATAAAATAAAATGTGTAATATTTACACAAGATACTTGTGTTTTTAATTTATAAAATATATCACAAAGTGAAAGTATCTACAATTAATTATTTAATATTGAGTCACTATTCTATTTGTTTACACCATACATTTCGAAATTGTAGCAGTTAAGAACACTTTTCATTAAAACTATTATTGAATTTATATATGATTTTAAAAAAAATTATATCAGGTCACAATTTTGCACTAGATTTTAAATTTAATTGAAATTAATTGAAACAATTTTTAATACATGTACTTGCATTAATTGACAAAACAATTATAGGTTATTTTGTACATTAACAAAAATTATTTATAGGCATAATCTTATACTTACCATGCACAATGATTTTATTGCACAAAAAGAAATTAATTTGAGGTTGCTTCGTATTATTGCTATTTTTATTACTACATTCATAAAGATCATGTTACACAATTTTCACAAAAAAGTTGAACAGGAAACAATGAAATACATAAAAACGATAAAAAAAGAAACAACATAATTCGTGTACAATGTAACAATTGTATTATTACATTTTCAAAACACTACAAAAACAGTATATGTATAAAATAAAGCATCGAATGTTAGACACTATTCGGTAAACGAGTCGTTATATAAATTTGTGCGACAGAAGAAACGATAACGTCTTAATTATTAATAGCGATTTCGCATCGCACTTGAAGGCGTTTAATTTATTTACTACCTCATATCAAGAGGATGTTTATCTTTACAATTTCCTAGTTAGTAAATACTTGGAAAGCACTTATATATTTTTGTTTTTTTTTTGACAGACTAATCTCGGAGACTTTTCTGTATGCTTTTTTTAACATATTTGTATGTTGGTGTGACTCAAGCGTCCGGTGCTGAAGCGGATGCACCCTGAAGTCCGATTTTATTGACTCAAGTTATTTTGCGAAGCTAAAGAAATATAGAAGGAAACAAGCGGTGGTGTTCTATCCTTTGAAACTCAAATACCTTACCTTGCGGTACACAGGAGAAATAAAAAATACATAGGCTTCTAATCTTCTATAATTAAGAGTAGCCACAAACAAAATACAAATCAAATGTTGGCATACAAATGGGTAAAGTATGTGGTACGTGTGCTTACAAGTATCGTAAAACTCACACCACACGAGTTAAAGGAAAAAGCAGTCGATCAATTTTAAATTGAGATCAACAACAAAGCAATAAATTTAACATACAACGTTTAATCACAACTTTTGCGTTAAATTTCTGTTTTTAATTTAAATATAATTCGTTATATTGAATGTAGAAATGAACTATACAAAATGTTTTGAGCTCACGAAACAGAAACATTACAATAAATTATTAAAAATACAAGGGTCGGCCGCTGTGGTTACAAATAAAAACATGGGCTTTATGACTAATAATACAAGTAAAACTCGAACGTAACTCAGAAAAGAAATATTAACGAAAGAATACAATTAAAGGCAACCATTCAATATTACAATGCAATCATTACGTAAAAAATTGTTATTGAAAATGTAAGCTTTTTATAATACCTATAAAAAAATTGGTAAATATTTGGCATTTGAAATAATGCAGTGCCTCTAATTTTATTATAAGAGTAAACATGGTGAAGGCTGTTAATATGTACAACTTGGGAGTATATTATAAATTATAAACTCGCACCTTACTCGCAAAACAAACAAAGAAAATTACGTTTGTTGACCTCTCAAGGAACTCAATTAGATAACTAATCTAACACTATTCCAGTAAACATATGTTATTCAAACTGCATCCCTGCTGTTCTCGTCCCTCCAACAACTATTTTACGCACGACTTTCGCGAACATCCAAAACTCTTACCTATATTAATATTTGGTAATCAACATGCCATTAATTCTTTAAATTAACATTATACACATCTCCAAGAAATTTAATATGGCAAAAGAAAGTAGTTCTCAACCGATAAACTTTACGAGTAAGGCTCATTCGACATTCATGGATATGATAACGACTTAAAATATCTTAAATAGTAAATTAAGACTAACCTACATTTAGCTATTTAAATAGTACATAACATATTAACAACTGTACGTTGGTCTTTATTTAAAACTAGAGTCAGTTGAGAGTAGCGGCGCTACTATGACCACACGGTAACAGTGTTAGGTGCTGGTCTGTTTCATTATACTGTAGTCATTTAGTACGCACACCTTTCTTCTTCTTTCTCTTGAAGAAGCAACAGCACCTGCAACAATTTACGTTTTATTAATCATAAATTATTTCTATCTTAAAATAAAGTAATCTCACTACTATTTGCACTTGTATGTACTCTATAGGATAACTTAACTTAATACTATATACAATAATATTTAGTTAAATACATACATATAAATTGGTTACTGTGGCAATATTATTGTAAACATATCTTTACTAAAAGAATATATCTATTTAATCAACAATTATGAAAAGAGGAGAAATATACTAATAATAATCATATATGTTAATTCAGTAGGTATCATTAGGTGAAGTTTAAAGTACATATTCTTACTAGAAAAATCTACATCCTTTTTTAACTTTAATTTTAGCTAATTATTAAAACAAAAACTAATCTTTTGTTTAACCTATTTGAATTTCTAACTAAATACTTACTTGGTCTCATCGAGGAGTTCCACCTCTTGAGGTTGTGTAATGGGGGTATTACTATGGCCTGCAGTGGGATCATCTGTGTTCAGCTCGCCATTCGTCGAACTGACAACTTGAACTGAGCCGTGTCGATCTGCCGGCGTCAAATTGCCGAGCGTACTCTGTTTGGAAGTTTCCGGCCATGGGTTAGCTTTACCGGGGTTCTATAAAAAGAAATTTAGAGTTAATCTTCAAGTTTAAGCTTTTTAACTTTTACGTGGCCAGCACCATCTCAACTCTAATATTACACTAAAAAGACATACATAATTTAATTTGAATGCTAACTACTGGACATGCACATCTGTCCTTTGTAAATTTTCCCCAATTAATCAGAGGCCTTAAAAGGTCTACAATCTGTGATGGAGGGCATTAATTAATGCTAACGTTGCATTAATTGTAGAACAAACAAGTATTCTAGCCTAAACCAGTGCCAATACCTCTGTCTGAGAAATAATAATATGCTGATAAATTTCGTCATCCATAGATATATATTCACCATCCTGAGTAATGCATAATGGAAAATTCAAAAAGATAAATAAAAAGTTAAATGCTAGAAACTATTGAATGAGAGCATACCTTGTTAGTCATGTGACGATCACGATTTGGCGAAACAACAACTTCATGTCCAGTGGTTTGCAAAGAACCTACTGGCGTGTTCTATAAAAAAATAATTTGATTTTAAAAATGAAGAAAGACTACTTTCAATAAGGTAGGTCAAGTTAATCTGATCTTTGAAATTTTATATCTATATTAATTTATTTCAAAATCAGATTACTTTAACCATAAAATATATATAATATTCCATAATCCAATAAAGCACTAGCCGTTATAAATACGGTACCTTATCGTGTTTATTTTTAACTTTATTAGAGGGAGGAGCATTGCGCATTTGCTGCAATGCATAAATACTAGGTGGCTAATCCGTGCATGCAAAAAATTTGTACAGGATTAATCTGTGTCGGCAGAATAACATAAATCTTACCATTGTTTTGCCGGTCCAGTCGAATTCCCCGTCATCTACGTAGCCTCTCCTTTGGAATAAGTCGGTGAACAGTTTTCGTAGGTACTCGTAGTCGGGTGTCTCGAAGAAGTCCAATCGTCGAACATACCTGAGATACGTGACCATTTCTTCCGGATGGCCCTCACACAAAACGTCTATCGGGGTTGCTCGTTTCGTGTCCCCGATTTTTTGGTAACGTTCTTTTAAAGTTTCCGCCTGAAACCACACGGGATTACCGGGGAATGTTCACTACCACCAATGTGTCGATTACCTTCAAGCCCTGCCAAGGCAATGAGCCCCTGAGAAAATACATAAACATATGTCCTAATGCTTCTAAATCGTCCCTGCGGGATTGTTCCTTGCCTAAGTGGGTATTAATCGACATGTAACGTGCTGTACCTGTTAGCGATTTATGTTCTCTATAAGGAATGTGCTTGTTTGTTTCTAATTCAATGTATTCTTTCGCCAATCCAAAATCTAGAAATTTGTTAATAGGTAATACAAGCTTTAAGAAAAGTTTACATTAAATAAAGAACGTTCAACAAAAATTGAGGATGAAATCGAGCCAGATTGAAGTTAAATGGAAATATCTAAAATGTCAACCAGTACATGATTATAGTGCATACATGACTTTATATCCTTAATTTCGTCGTCGATTTTTGTTTAACGCTATAATTAAAACGAAAGCATTGATATAGCTGGATTAACAGATCTTTGTATGTCAACATATTACTGAGAATATTCTCATACATCTACTGCTTCTATCATAAGTTAACAGATAGAGTGATGAAAATATTATCGAATATTTTTTCAGTTGGTTTCTTTTACTTAATTCTTTATATAATTACAAAACATATTATTAAAACTAATTGTATACCTTACACAGAAAATAATAATTAGAAATTTGAAAGTGTTACTTCTGATTGGTTATTTTTATTTTAAATATTTACTTCAAATGTACTTACCTATGATGTGTATTATTTTTTCTCGCTTCGTCGTACTACGTCCAATTAAAAAATTTTCAGGCTTAACGTCACGGTATATCAGGTGTCGTCCGTGCACATATTCAATCCTATGTAACAATTGCGTCGCTATCATGAGGACTGTCTTTAAGGTAAAGCGGCGATCACAAAGATCAAATAAATCTTCTAAACTTGGTCCTAATAGTTCCATAACAAGAGCATTGAATTTTCCACATGGACCAAAGTAGTACACATCTGGTATGCCCTCTGCAAGTACAGAATAAAAGGAAGTATGTTTCAAACACACTCTTTACTACAAAAATAACAATTAAAAAATACCTTTACTGGCAAATAAAACAATATTTTTCTTTTCACACAGGTAATATAATAATCTATTCATTATTAACATTAACATTTTTTTTTTACATGGATATTTGAATAATCGGTGAGTTTATTGATCATTACAAGTACATTACCATTACGTCAAATTACAATTTCAAATGCTTCTTAGGTTATAGGTTAAATTTCAGAATTGAATGGCTTATTGTAGACATGCACCACTTATAATAAATTAAAGCATGAATATTTTATTTAACTGTAGACATATCTGCTAGCTTTTATTATACATAATTCAATACTACGAAACAGTGATTCCAATCATAATTTTATTGCACTTGTAGTGAATATTCATTAGTTATTAATGACTCATCGAAGAAGGGCTAATTGATCAATATGCTAAGTTTAAAATACTCATTAAAGTGTAATTTTTAAGTGCATCATTTTTGGGTTTTGTTTTTAAAGAAAAAAAAATATGGCAGAATAGAAATATAGACTCGATTTATTTAACTGATAGTAAAATGTTAAAATTTTTATAATGGTAATTACAGACTACCCCTAAATACAGAACCATAATTTGAATTTGAATAACTTTATAAACCAAATTTGAAAATTTGACAAGTGTTGTTATCTTAATAGCCAAAAAAATATTATAAAACATCATTTGATAATGGTTTCTTTATGTTGAAATATATATCTGAATTAAAATAAAAGTGTAAAGATAGGTTTTTGTTTACACAGGAAATAATGGTAACACTTTCTTTCAAATCTATCTTCACATAACTCTCAAAACCACGTTTTTAAGGTTTTTGTGCTTTCTTATTAATTGAAATTACCTCCATGTAACTCATCAAAACAATCTAATGCAATTTATAATTAGTATTGATAGTAAACATTATAAATTACAATATAATGTGCATTGTTTACAAATGAATGTAATGAACAGGTTAATGTTTCATTGATAATTGTTAGTTCGTTGTCCACATTCCATTATTGTTTATTCATTCAATATATTAATTTATCTTCAATATTATATCCTTGTCAATAGAAGTACCTATCTTTTCTGAACAGGTATTTGTTTACACTGATACACCTTGTATTTATGTAGATATAGTAAAATTTTTATTTTTAATAGGTTAAAATGTCGATCTCTTTTTAATTTTAGTTAAAGAAAATTATTTTAGTGCAAATTAAAGTTCTGAATGAAATAGTACAATGTAAAATCTGTTTTATTAATATACTACATGTATATTTTGAGTAAAATTAGGATTTTTTTTTACATGCATTCAATTTTTGTTACCTAATTATTAAACTTACCATGACATCCGAGTAATTTGTAAAATCGATATTCTAAATGCAACTGTGGGGCCTTAGATTTCATTGGTTCCATTTTAATGGCTACATGCTCGTTATTGTAGAGATTTTTGCCTAATCTGAGTTCACCAAAGTTGCCACAGCCTATTTTCTTGCCAACCCGAAAGTTGGGCCCCACCATCATCACTCCAGAACTGGAATTCATGGAGTGCCTCGATGAGTGCGTCTCACTTCCAGCGCCCTGACCTAGAAAAGAAATGATAAATCAGCTAAATCTAAACAAAAATACTTTCATTGTTGATTTTAATTAGTGTTAAAATTGTAAATGATAATTAGAATAGTGACACATTAAAAATAGGTATTTATCCATTTAATAAACGATTAAGTTGAAAAAGTAAAAATATATTAGTAAAAAACAAATGTTGTTTACGTTCGATCAGCAACCTAATCCCTAATCTTATGTTCGTTTTACAACAAATTTTATATTACTCACTCCTGATAGTTATTAACAATTAATATTAAACAGAAAAACATTATTAAAAATTCTTACTGTTCGGGAGGGCTTTCAAGTATGACACCCTCATGTTCGATTAAACCTTAAACGATTCGGAAATACGCGTTTCAGATATGTCCACACTAAAATAAACACACAGATATAAAGTTCGCACTGGCTAGTTTTGTTTTTGAGTATTCGGCTATTATTAGAGAGGGAAGTACGGTTAGGTATTATAACCCGACTAGGTCTACGCACTGGCTGGTTCAAATGAGACCGCATGGTGTTTTATCAGCTTCACAATGGTTCCTGTATCCGAGCTCGTGTTACCACTCTGCATAACTCGCATCCTTCAGTTGTTTATGCATTCTGAGGTGATAAAAAGGAAACGCACCGGCAACTTTCTGGTACAAAAATAATACTACGATCAAGAATAAAATTAAAATTTGCATAACAATTTATCACAAATTAAAAAAAAAAAATAATAATAATTCTTATATTCAGGAAATGTTATTAAGTGATATATAAGGATAGCAATATTATTCGGATTTTTTAAAAACCTTTTTTTATGCACCTTTACAGATTGAGTGAATTTTGTTAGATAAAAAAATAAAAGTTGTAGTTCTCAGGTTAGTGACGAAAGTCTAAATAAGAAATTTTGACTTTAGTGTTGGCAGTTAAAACTAGTTTCATAATGGATATTGTATACAATTTGATTAATCGAGCACGCTAACATTAACTGCCAGAAGTTTCCTCCAAAATATTGGATAAAATAACCAATATAAAGAAAAATATAATTGATTCTGGATGTAGAAGATGATACCAGAAGGGTATTTTAATATGAACTCCGCCCATGCTTCTTTCGTCCAAAATTTTGGAGAGAAAGATGTAATAAAGAAAACAATTGCAATTACAAGAACATAACAAGGTAATTGGAAGAATTTCAAATAAATCAGAAGTAAAGCATAAATTCCTAATAGTATAGAGTTTATAAGTTTAAGGAATAAATTCAGTGTTATTTTACTTTATTACTTATGTTCTGTGTGATTTAATTCCAGCTTAATGGCATGTGAATTACAAAATAAGTCCTTTACGTGGTAAAAAATTAACTAATAGTTTAGAAATATGAAACTACAAGGATGAGTCTTATGAAGACTACAAAGCAAATCACTTACTAGATTATACTTAAACACCTGCCTAGTTTGTTTAGTAGTTGTTTCAATAAGCGATTTGTTTTGTAATCTTGATAAGATCGCTGTAGATTTACATGTTTCGTATTTTTAAATGGTTAAAATTGAATTGATTGAAGGTTCGATACCTTAATGCAGCATTTTAGAATTTAAGTCAGGTTTAAAAATGTATATACACAAATAAAAATATTAATGAACTGTGATTTTTAAAAAGGTAATTAAAAGTAAATAATGTATTTATATGTGAAATTTAAAGCACACCATTTTAAAAGAAATTCCGCAAATTAGTAAAGCTTATTACAGAAATATTTAATTTAGATAGATGTATTGAAACAATTTTAACACAAGAATAATAAGTGATTTAATTAAGAAGGCCTTTGCGTGATTTTTTATATACGTATAAAAGGGATTAGTAATTGTTTTGAGCAATGCATTATCTATCTCGACTTAGTAGATCAAGGTCGATTTTTTTACGACGCCTACTAAATTTTTGATAAGAACGTTGACGTAATCAATGGTGAAGTAGAAATATTAAAATCAATACCCAGTCAGTCGCGTCGTCCTATAGATGCACGTTGCTTTTAAATAATATACAAGTTGGATATTTTAAAATAAATTTATTGGGCGATTAATATAGTTTTCTTTATTATTATGCTCGATAAAAAGTTAACAAACAAATGTATGTTCTGTTTAAAAGCTTCATGTCTTTAGAATGTGTGTTGTATTATTCAACCCTCACAACGCTTTTGTGGTGATAAATATAATTTTTTTTTTATTATTATCCTCACAATAAAGTGAACAAAACAAATATGATCTGTTTTAAAAGCTTCACGTCGTTAGAACGTTGGCTGTAGTAGTTGACAACGTTTTTGTGGAAGAACAAGTGTCACAATTACGAAATTTTAAGAACTCTACTTCAAAGAAAACGAAAACCATGTATTACCAGGTAATGAAAGCATTTCGGATTGCGGTTTTCGACGAACAAAAAGAAAATGATATTGTCCAAAAACCATGGTTTGTGGTTTTCATCTCTTCAAAACGCGACTGATTTTTAAGATCGAGAGCAAAGTAGATTATCCAGGACTCTGGATATGTTTAAAATTACAATACAGAGTGTTTAAAAATAACAGCATCATAAATCACCAAGAGCTTTCATTTTCGTGGCGCGGCAAAAAGTTCTCTTGCGGTCAGATTTTTTTTTTAAATTTCGGATCGATGAGTAACACGGCTTATTTCAATTCCGTAATATTTTAGGCACGCCGCGTGTGAAAAAGGAACTGGTTTCTTGAATGCAGACGATTTTCTCTCCCATACTAATTGACCGTCTGTTGTTCCGCGGTCCTCGTAATTTAAGTTCGCTTCTAACAACCATTACAACGTTCAAATAGACTCCTTTAAATAAATTCAACAATGCACAATTTAAATAATGTAGTAACTAAATATTATGATGCTACAAAATATTATTTGATTGATAAAAATTAAAAAATTAAACATTTTTAGTTTGACAGTGTATTTTATGATTTTATTTTAATGAATATATTTAATAAACATAATGCTAAAATAATCTAAATATTATGATACTACAAAATATTATTTGATTGATAAAAAATAAAACATTTTTAGTTTATTTTAATAAATACATTTAATAAATATAATACTAAAACAATTGATCAATAATAGTTGGAAAATAAATATTCAAGGAAAATAGTTTAAAAAAACGATTCGTTGATAACTGGGAAAGAAATTTTGGGAAATTAACGAGAAAAAAGAATAGACAATAAGTGATAACGAAGAACAGCGTGTAGAGATTTTGTTTATACCTTATTTTAATGAATACGTCAACGAAAACATTGGCAAATAATAATAAAATGAAGGGTTTGAGTGGAAGAACACTTTGTGATTGTGCTTCTTTCGCCCAAAATTTGAAGTACGTTTTTTTTTAATTGATTTGTTGTATATATAATTTTTAAAGAAAATAGTCCAAAAATGTATAAATAAATAAATATATTGAAACCATTAATTGAGCAAGAAATAATCAAGAAAAAATTGAGTCGTACATTTTTAGAGCAGTAGGATATACTTTCTGTTTTGATTGTCTTTTCAAGTTGCTACAAAACAAAATTTCTTTTCTTGTTATGAAACTCCATAATACATTTAAATTAAAACAACACATTACTAAGTATTCATCTGCCTGATGAAGTCACTGCGTGGTGAAACATGTTACAGTGATCAACTTTAAAAGTGAAACCCTCCCAACCGTGTTGTGTTGTTTCAATTAAAAACAACTCAAATGAAGATGACAATAAAGAATTGAGAAAAGAAAGTTATTGCGCATTTTTCATTTACCTCTTTGTGAAAGCCGAATGAATTAAATTAAGTCAATTTAATGCTCGGCATTGTGTCACAGTCTACAATCAGAAAATGCACTGGAAATGGCGCGCCGATTTGTCCGTGACGGAAAACGAACGGAAACTTCTAAATCGGCAGTGCTGACAGAAATGCCAATTGTTCGGGGTAATCGGATTACGGGAATTATTAAGTGCGCAAAATTCAATTTCATTCTTTCGCGCCCTTCTGCCGCACGAACGTCCGATACAAAGCAGAGAGTAGTTTAATGCCACAATTTAACGAAAGGCATAATTAATCAAACCGTAAATGTAACTCGTAATGTTTTGTTTTATATTTATAGTCAAACTTGTAGAAATTTGTGATACAATTATTAGAATAAAGAAAATAATTATGTATTTTTTGTACCACTTAACTCACTTAACCGTGGTTAATTTTTTAACCCTCTTGAATTAAACGAAAAATCAATTGGTTTATTTCACTTATAAACAATATTGTAAAACAAACCAAGTGATTTTTAGTTTAAACCACTTTTTTATTTTTCTGTTCTGACTACTTACGATTACACGATAATTATTATCAAACTAAGCGTTAAAGTTAAGCTTAATTACTAATATAGCCACATTTGAAAAGGGCCCTTTAAGTGAAATTATCAAATTATTTTCGAAAATGATCTTAACCTAAAATCTCTGACAGTTTTAAGGATCTAAAAGACCTACCTTCAATTTTGATCATATTAGATTGTCAACCAATCTTTATACAGAAAAATATAAAACATATTATAGCTAATAGTTTGCATTTCGTTAAAAACATGAAAATATCTTTACCAGATTGGTTGAGTTTTAAATTTTAAATTTAGCCATCCTGAAGCTACAATTTCCTACATTAACTGCATAAACTGAATCCTTGGTGTTATCAAAATTTATGTGGGTGAACCTTCTAATGCATTTTGATAACTCCAGCAGTAATTTTCAGAACGAACGTTATATTAAAAAATGTTGATCGAAAAATTACTGGTTGTGCTTATATAACTTTTGTTGAAAAGCTGAAAACTTACCTTAAAACGAGGGTTGCAATTTATCTTCAAAATTATTAAAAGAAAAAAAAAACATAAACATTTTCATTGTGTTGTGCTTATAATTTAAGTATCTAATATTAATTATTTATCAATACCTATAAAATAGTTATGAATATTGAAGACTTAAGCTTTAAACAATTCTTTAAATTGATAACTCAAATTAATATAAACTGTTAATTAAGAAGATAAAAAACTACTTATATTATACTCATGCAATAGCAAGAAAAAACTATTTGAATAGTCTTTATTAAAGGTCATCAAATAATTTCTACGTTTCCAAGCAAATATATACATGGTAATATCCTTATTTGGCAATTGAAGTATAACATTTTTTTCTTAATGTATTCTCATGTATCAAATCATATTACAAGCTAGTTATAGGACATTTCAAAAGCCACAAGCATATATTCATCATTCGCGCAGGCCCAGACAGTGTAATTCATGCTAAACATCAAACGAAGCACGACGGAACAAAATTTTGATCAATTTAGCCCATTTTTTTTTCCCGATTGCTTTCGAGTCAAATTTTTCGCACGTCATCGGTAGAGGGTTTAAAGTAAATAGAAGGCAAAATAATTGTAATTTTAACTTACGTGGGAAGTTGGAAAATGGCGTCGACGCACCGGTAACGGCTTTCCGAAAGGAAAAGTGCGAAGAGAAAAACCCGAAATTACTCATTTCTGCAAATGAAAAAAGCAATTTCTGGTGATCAGCGATTTTTTCAAAGTGGGCGTATGTCATGTCCTTATTTTGCCTTTTTGTATAACGACATGTTTATTATAATTTGTGTGTGTGTAATTATAATAATAAATCATAGAAAAAATAATACCTGATCGAAATAATAAAGAATGAGTGTAAGGTGTGTGGTTTGTTTAATGAGGTGGAAGAAACAATTGAAGCGAATTAAAGGAATGATCCAAAAAGTTGCAAAAATAATTATTGCATTAGGAGGTAATAAAGTGAAAACTATTTTAAAAATATAGCAGAATACAAATTATTTTATATAAATCTAAACAACACAACACTTATGAGTTCTAATAAATGCTTAACAGCTTTTAAAATACTAAATTGCGTTTAATAAATATACAAATGGAATTACTTTATTTAGATTAAACAAGGAAATTGGTTAAGTAACTCCTTGTTAATTTCATGAAAATTTGATCACTCCGTATATATGCAAATACTAAATTGCGCTTAATAAATCTACACTTTATTTAGATTAAACAAGAAAATATGTTAAGTATATATATATTTTCAAATAAACACCATGTACCCTTCATAGGGTGTGATTTAAATATGTTAAGTAACTCCTTGTTAATTTCATGAAAATTCGATCACCCCGTAAATACGCATAAATCAAATCCAATATTCGAAACGCCTCGTCGTTTTATACCAACTTTTAAAAGGTGCAATATCGATGTTGACGAAAATATTAATAAACATCGCGACGATCTCCTTGGGAACATCATGTTCGGAAAATACGATTCAAGTAGTTTCACGTACAGAAAGGAAATTGGATCCGGATATCGGGTATTCATAGAATTTGTTAAGGACGCAAAATAAGAATATGCGTAACTGATATGACATATTATCGATTCATGTTATATTGCTAAGGGGACGTAATGATGAGGGGAACCATTTTTCTTCGTTATGCGGATATATGATTGTTTGTTACATGATTTATACACCCAAGTGCATAGTTAATCAAATAAAATAAATTAGAAATGTTTAAATTTGTATAAACATATATAAATATTAGTTGCATAAATAAATAATCCAAATAATTTTGTAGCTTTAAATAAAATAAAATATGTATCACAAGTGAAAGCATTTATAATCAAGTATTCAAATAATTTTAAGCAGCCAAGAAACTTTAGAATTCTTTGACTAAACCAACTAGCTAGAAGGATTCATTAAGATTGTAACAAATAGAAAATCCTTTATCAAATATAGTGTTAACTTGAAAAAATAAAGTTAAGGCACGGTAATTCTTTAGTTCATAGTAGAAAATTAACTAATCATTTAAAAATACGAAAAAAAATTGTTCTAAACTAAGACAAGGCTATTTAGCTTAAAATAATAACCTATAAGTACTCCTTCTTCCATGAATTATTTACGAAATTTGAAGTTTTTTTTACTGCAAATTTACAAACGGCGCTTAATTACTCAAGCACAAAATTAGGTCAATTAACAAACGATGCAGAATTATACTGAGTCACTGACATTGGTGCAGTATAATTTGGCAAACTTTGTCATTGGTTGTCTCGGTATAGCGATAATTCTAAATTTGTTTGGAGGTAAATAGGGTAAGTTAGGTCAAAATATTAGATGTGGTATGGATAAGTGGTATTAACTTAATTATAAAAATCACCTGATATTTATATTTCATCCGTCTGTGTGCAGTTAGTTACGTCACGCTGGTATTGAATGTGCTGTTTATCTGAGTGTTCATAATGTTCAAGAAAATGAAGAACGCTACTACTTGTCGGATGGCCCTCGTAGCAAGATATAAATGTTTAAAATTAATTACTTTTGTTTAATTTAATATCTCTTATATATTATTACAAAATTGTGTCTATCAACGAAAATATTAATTATTGTCCATATCTTCAATAGCTGATAATTTCAATAAAACGTATCGGTGTGTATAATTGTATTTTATTATCTGCAACTTCGCAATTAAGATAATAAAAATCGATGGCTGATATGAATAACCTCATGGATTTATACGTATAAATTCAACAGATTTCTGACAATGAGAAGGTTTATAAAATTTAAAATTTATATTATGACTGGATTATAATAAGTATTGATTAAGTAAGGAATTTATTTAAAAAAACATGACTATTGTATCGATTCTCATATCAATTAATCGACAACAATCAATAATATAATAATCACTTGTCACATGTACCAAATATAACATATGTTTATATATGCAACGTAATGGATAAATATTAATTATTAAACTGTATATTATTCGAAGCATAAATTATATATTCAGTGGTTTGAAAAGTAGAAAGTATGCTAATAAATGATGTAACAAAGTTTGTGGCAAATTCTACTACTACTCTTCTAAAAACTTAATACTTTTGCATACTCTAAAAAAATATTTAGGACAATAACTATAATGTGTTAATTGGAGACAAAAAAGTAAATTCAAAAAGACGTCAAAAATTGAAGATAACAGATTTTTATAATTATTTTTATTAAAAGAACTTACAATTACTGATTATGAAATGACAATTTCATATAATAATGTGACTGTAACCAATTTCTGTAAAAGATATTTCTATCAAATATTTCTATATAGTCGTGGTGAAATTTGCCCTTTTTAATGGTCTATACACGCATGAATAGAGAAATTTCAAATTTGTAAACCAACATTTAAGGAATAAAGTATTTTTTTAGCTATGCCAATTGAATATATCATTTATAATTAAAATATTTAAAATCTAATAAACACAAAATTGTATTGGAAGCAATAATTTCTATTCTAAAGTGGATGAAAATTAATTTGAAATGTGCTATCTAAAGACGTCAGTGTGTACATTGATTACATCCAAGAGTCAAAGAATAGAAATCCCGTAAAATCCGTAGATTAATATAGCTTTGTTTAATTAGTCATTAATTCATAATTAAACACCGAAACTCGAGGTGAACGCGCCATGAATATTTATGATTTTCCAGTGAAATTAGACTGTAGCTATAATTTTGAGTGAGTCAGAAATCTAGTCCGTAAATAACAGATTCTATTTTTTTGCCTTTTCGGAAATTTTTCCCCGGACCCTAGAGGGCGGGGCGGCCGGGGGGTAACAGGAAGTGGCACTGCCCGTCGAAGGGTTGCTAATCTAAAACACACGCCGATATCGATTTCGGCCGGTGCCCTATAATATTAGTCATCGCGACACACGGTGCCTTTTTCGCTAAAAAAAAAAAAAGTGGTCATTGTCAGTGATCGATACTTAGAGACAATGAAGTGACAACGCCGGATTTGTCCATAAAGGGGTTACAAGGGGGTGTTTGAATTAATAGGGCTGAAGTGTTATTAACGCGGGGATATCGGTGATTAAAGGGATGCAGTAGGGCCCTTAATAATTTGGGTCAATTAAAATCCCTGGGATAAATTGTCCGCTTTTTGGGATATTCGGCCTAGACCGTTTTATCCGGTGATAATGTAAAAAGGTGATTTGGAAGATCTACAATATTCGGCGCAGAATGAAATGACTGGGGAAACGCCAAACTGAGATAATTAAAAATCATTGGGTTAATTAAATTGTTGGCAGACATATTTAATATTATCAATTATGAAAATTACAAAGCGTAATAAATTAATTATTTTTTACTTTATAATTTTTATCCAAACTGATATGTCATATGTGGAATTTTTGATTACGTACTACAAACAACTTCTCCTCTGTACATAAAATGATCCCAGGATTAAATTTTTGTGCATCGAAAAAACTTGTTTACATCGAGGATTTCCGTTACGAGCGGGTGGACGCGTGGAATAATTTTCCTCCTACTGCACCCCAGTGAAATTGTTTCTTTTCTGTGCGTTTCCAAGGGACAGTACAGAAAGGGGAGCTGATTTATGGATTTATTTGCGAAGCCGGGGAACTATCACTATATTTTCGAAAACAACCCGTCTCGGTTACCTGGTTACTGATCTATTAGTAAATACCCAATAAAATTTTTATTAATAAAATAAAATATTTATCTGTGAAAGAAATAATTATTCCACGAAGCTCCTGGGTAAACACTTTGAGTGAAAACCTTAATACAATACCTTGCAAACATAATAATACACCTGGAAGTATCTTTATATCATTTCCTCCCTTGTATACATATTTAAGTTTGCAGTTTCCCTTTTAGTGCATACCTGGTTGCAATTAGACGGCTCGTTTCCTCTCCGGCGTGTCTACATAAGACACTGTTATTAAATTCTATTGTGACCATTTGAAGCGTATTCCGTGGAACGCCAGGAATGTTCACTCCGCATTAAAAATGGTTAAGGGCGAGCTCTATTGTCACAAACGGCGAACGGTTCAAAACAAACAAAGATCAAAGGCAACGTGCCACTTATTGGATTCAGGTGATATGTAAATTACCGCTTTACGGTGACGTAAAACGTGCTCTTGTTCGAAACTACAATATTAACTACGAACAGACATGTGGGTTTACACCAATAAAGGCAATAATGCCGCAGATTTAATATCTTTCTTTTACGGCCTTTTACTTCATCTCCAGTTTCACTTTCTGGAAATTAACGAACTATTTAAAAATTTTCCTACATGCTTCAAAAATTTTTTAACGTGTAAGTAGTATCATTTCATAATTAATTTAGATTATATGCTAAATTTAAAAATCATTTATTAGGCAGGGGTTATTAATCAACGCTATAAGATCAATTGAAATGCGGAAAAAATCAATACCAATTTGTTTAAGTAAGTTATCAAAATTTCAGAAAAAATCAATACCAATTTGGTTAAGTAAGTTGATCAAAATTTCCTACGATGCTATTGCAAATCAACAAGTGCCTTCTTCTTCTTATTAACGAGGAATCCAGAAAAAAATCAATACAATTAAAACATTGGCTTCGTTTTTATATTGCAACATTAAATTGAAGCTCCTTCTCTTTTATTCAGGTTAAAGGGTTAAAGTGCAAAACTTATTATCTGCAAAAATTAAAATTATTTGATGGGCTCTTTGTTGATAAGAAAACTACAAATGCCTTTAAGTCAACATCTAGCTTCAATTCGGCCCCTACTTTATTTTTTTGTCAAAGGGCTAAAGTAATAATCTGCAAAAACTGCAAATAAAGTATATCATTGGTCTGATTAAATTTTAATTACTGGTTTTTATTAGTAAATGTCGAAACACAGCAGTTTTTCAATATTGGCATTCTAAGGGCTAAGGCATTATTACTGTTCGCTTCCTGCGAGCCGATCCGGGTCTTTATTAGTGGCCCATGAAAAGCGCTCTCACAAAAAATAGGGCGGAACTTTATCAAAGCTTTATAAAGCGTAAAATACGCAAATCAGTGCATTCGCTTTTAGTGTATGTTTTGCTGAAGCACAATTAAACATATACGGATCGTTAATTATTAGCGTAATCGAAAATGATCAACTAACAGTTTAGTGGTAGTGATTAGATATAGACCAGGTCATTCAGACGGATATTTATATGTGTGTAAATGAGTTTGATACTTTAAAGGATGTTCCCCGTTACTCTAAACCATTAGTTTATCCCAAAAGTCCCATCAGATTACATACTTGGACCAATGACCCTTTACTTTAGTCATCGCTAACTGTACGCTCCTATGGGTATGCATTTAAATATATGTATTAGTGCATATGTATATTATTTCTTCTTGAAAACTTTACATATTTAATGTATTTTAGTAGCTTAATTAATTAGAGCAACTTAATTCGGTCCAGCAATGGAAACCGGTTGGAATTTTATGGTCTCGTGTGTTTGAATCCAGGCGCTGAAATATTTCACATGGCCATAGGGAATAATAACAATCCGAGGCGAATGGCCAATATTTGGAGGCGATATTTCTTCGGATGAAACAAAGCAGGCTTTAATTAAGCCGCGGTAGCGAGTAAACGGCCCCCAATGACAGCCATTTACGTTACGCCAGCAGGACAATAACGCCAGCGATGGCTGCGGGGGTCATTGGGCAATCTATCCGTTTGTCCACACGTGGATGGAAATGCCGGCAACGAGTGGACCTGAATTTGTCGTGTGCTCTTCTTCCACTGCTGCAATTAGATTGTGCAATAAATATAAATGGCCAATTATCCGGTGTGAATAATTGCAGAACGCGCTACAGCTTAATTACGCGAAGCAATGCGATCGTTATGTTATCACGACGACCTGTACAAGGGCATAAGCCCGTTTTTTGGGTTGCTAGGGTATGAGGCTAAACTTAAGTAGGTTGGGTGTCGATTTTCGATTAATCCATTGTGTACTGCCATTTCAAAGGTGCAGAGAATTCCCAAATAATGTCTTGGCAATTTGCTTAATCGTAATCCTAAAGTGTTACATATTAACTTGCGGAAGTTGGTATTTGGCATCCAATGTGTCCGGTTCAATTATTTCTCCTTCCCAGTGCATTAATAGTTAAAGTTAATAGAATTACTTAAGACTGATCGGTAACTGTAGTGTAACCAATAAAATCAATTGGACATTCGACAAGGCGGCGTATACAACAGTGACGAACGATGAACAGCAGAGGTTGGAGGAGAAATGCCCAAGAGGAGGGAAATAACCAAAAACGCTGTAATGCAGGAAAAAAAGAATTTGGGCTATTTAACAAGGCAAAAAGTTTTTAATGTCTACGCTTAATTAAGCACAAATTAAAATATCATTTTGTTTCCCATTTTAAGGTGTAGGGATTTTATCCTCTAATTTTCTTGTTATAACTTTCACTTTTCCCTCTCTTTTAATTTTAATTTTTTATCTCTCCATTATTTACCATTCTTTGCTATTATTTTAGCTTCCATCAAGATTTGCCCTCTTTTGTTCATTACATGTCTACTTTGGTCTTCCTCTTCTATTTCTTCCAGTTACTCGCGTTTACCGATGTGTAGTCTTCCATTCTTTGCATTTGTCCTCACCATCCTAATTGCTCTTAACATTTCTCAATTGATTCAATGCTTGTAATTTCATTTTTAATTCTATCTCTTCTAGTTACTCTTATTATATTCCTAAAATATTTCATCACTATCGCCTGTACTCTACTTTTTTTTTCATTTTGACTTAGTAACCATATTTCACATCATTACGTTAGCAAAGGTCTGATGATTTTTTGAAAGTATAAATAACAATTTAATTTTTATTTGACCAACGTTGTTTACCGATGAAACTAATTTTCTAAAGATAGAATTACATACACTATTATTCCCCTTGTAAGGAGTAGAAGAAGATTCAACAGTTTGATAGTATCTAATACACCTTAGTATTGATTGCTTTGGATAAATTTTTCTCACCCTATATGTGAAATGATTTGAAACATCAACTTACCAATAGTCGTAAAAAATAATTGCTTTTTGAAGTTTATTACACATCTTGTATCAAAAATATTTTTGCACAGACTAGTAGTTGAAGGTTTTCACGTTTCAACATTTTGTCCAACAACAAAAAAAAAATTATTGCTCGTTTAAAAGCCAACAATATGTTAATTTATTTAATATTTTACTCCACGCAAAGTGACCATTGCCATAATACGGCACGCATTTGTTATGTCCACCGGAAAAAGCTCGTATTTCTTTTTCTGTCCTCGTCGCGACGCGACGGCTTATTACCCCGGCGAGTGTCACATTATCTAATTGGCGCAATTCATTATAATTATGTAATTGATTAAGTCAACCTTTAAACCGAAATATTAACGGCTTAATTGGGTTAAGTCCGACCCGTGGCTAATCGTTCTAGAAATCGGCCAATGGAGGCCGGTTTTCCGCAATCCACCAAAATGAAAACGCGAGCCGTTACACAAACAAATATTCATTACCCCAATTACATAATCCGGTTCAATTGTAATATGCGATGCACAAGCCTATACCCATGGGAACCGGCACAGCTTACATATGTTGATACTTACATCTGAAATTAATAAATGGTACCGTCCCCATAAATAGGTTAGCTAATTACAAAACTCGCGTTGCTGCTCATTTTCCACGTATAATATACTGTACCAAGGTTGTGACGTTTAAAATATGATAATTAGATAGTTGATTTGATGTACATACATTGCATTATATTTAATCTAGGTCTAATTTCTCAGATCATAATCTATTCATAAAGCTAAAACTTTTAGTAACTAATTCAAAATTGTTCCAAATAAGATAAATTTCTTAGCAATGACGTGTTTCGATAAGTCGAAAGTACTACCTTCATTGTTTAGACCAGCATCAGCTACTATCAAACATCAGGCTAATGTTCATAAAACAGCATTTAAATCACATAACGTGTACTTATACCACCACCCACCGTTTTCAATTAGATGTAAATGGTAAACCCATGGCTGACCGGGTACTATGTTCCTTTGTGAATTTCCGACAACTCGCAGATCTGCTGGATCCGTTGCAATAAATCGCCACCTTATTATTGATTATATCAATTTATTGTGTTACGGTGAATGGATGCACAAATTGACCGTGCGGTGTTTTCTTTTTGTGGCAAAAATAAAGAGCAGAAACCATTCAAGGCTCGGCGGCGGATTATTAAAACGATTGCGTAATGAGCAGCTAAAACTCTCGTTGCTGAAACGGAATAATAACGCGCGTAAAAGTGGAAGGCCACTGTTGTCGCGTTCTGGGAAATAAAAAAGTGAATCAGTGCGACACTTTTAATCGGACACGATTCCGGCCAAAACAAATACTGGAAGTGTCAGCAACGACATAAAGCCAATTCAAATGGCCGAAGAGAAGACAATCATATTTTTTGACACTGAAAACAAGAGTGATGGACTTAATCAAAAGATTTTATAATTTGAAGCAATGAGAAATGTAATCTTTTGAAAACTATAACAACAATTAGGAAGAATTTTTTCTCATAGTCATAGCAAAATATTTAAGAGGAAGAATATGTAGCAATTTTCGGAGTTACTGCAATAGTATCTTTCTTACTTATTCAAAAACGTTCTTATTATTCTATAACAATGTTTCCTCAGGTAGATGAAAAAAAAAAAGATATGGAGTTTCAACAAGTAACAGCCTCATCAATCCAGTTTTTCTTACTTATGATTTCCTGACTTTACACGAGTGGTTTATCGTGCTGATCTGACATATGGGACACTGTGACGGGCTTTCTCTATAGTTTCCACTTATTCTACATTCTGATTTAATTCCAAAACGCATTTTATGATTACATTTCGAACTTTGCAGTAGTTTAAACCCAATCAATTTTTATTAATCATAATGTGAAAGTATTTAATCCAATATTATGTTAAAGTCTTTTAGATGCTTGTAGAAAATTTTAATAAATAATAATCGAAATATTTCCTATGTTAAATTATCAACAAAATTATATGTATTAAAAGTCAATATTTGAAGGATTAAATAAAACAATTGTTAATTTAAAAACAATCTATGTAAGTAGGATTAAAATTTCTTTAAAACTCTTTTTAATATTGTGCATTATAAAAGTTTAAAGTTTACAGACATTAATTAAGTGACAATAGTTTCCACCTTTGCAGGTCATTATCAAACAAATCGTATGCTTTGTTAAAACTACATCAGGAAATACTTCTATATACGTATGTATAATTTGAACCATTCATTTAATTAAACAACCACTTTCGTTTAATAGTTTATTTAAGAATGTGGAAGAATTTATAAAGTAAACAGATTATTTTTTTTTATGTATTTACGGCAATGAAAATAATGTGAATCGTGAACTTAGTTGACGGAAGTTTTATTATTCAGTTTACTGTTTACAACTGACGTAATAACGTGTGCATGAGCCTGCGATGAAAATGAGCGCATTTTTATTGTTTCGTGGAAGTGAAGGTAGAGCAGATTATTATTTTTTTATAGAGACAGCTACTTATTATAATGATTAAATAAGCAGTTGTAAACATGTAGTTTTTTTTAACCGTTACCACGTGGTAATAAATTATGCTTTTGTCAATACTTTTTTAGTAACTATATGTAAAAATTAAGTTTTGAATCATCCGCAGACGCGCGTTTCAATCATTAGATCTCATCGCAACAGCTTTATTATAACTCGATTGTAAACAATTTTTGTTTTACAGCTTTTTTTTGACTCATTGTTGTTTTATGTACAAAACGTTTTGTATTATTAAATTATTAGTTAATTTTCTAGAACCATGTAAAGAACTTTTTGTTATAATGTTTTTATAGAAAGCGTAAATTTTTAATGTTTAATTTGATGATGTTTTTTTATGATTATAATTATAATATCTTACCAATGAATAAAAGCTTTATTACAACATAAAAATCTACGATTGTTGCATGAAGCGATGTCCTAACGACAGAGAACAATGGTGTCTGACTGGCTACGTGGCATTGCATTCATTATGAGTGTAGACTTTTATGAAGTATTATTATCATGATAACTTGTGCCCAATGGATGGAATCGCGTACTGCTATAAAAAAATAAAAAAACAAAAAACAATCGATGACCAATAGGTGGCACTTGTTTTAAATCAAGTTAATTAATAAATATTTTCCTACAAAAGTGATTGGATTTTGTATATATGTATATATTCATATTTGAAGCAAATATTTATTGTGCGTAACGATCGACTCAAAAATGCCCTTATTTGGTCCTTGAAGCGTTATTATTATTTTTCCCCAGATACATGTAATTATACCGTTCCACTTTTTTATTGTAGATTTATTTTCGGCCTCATTTCCGACATAATAACTTCTATAGGACTTCATAAAAACATATTGAATATTTCAATCAAGGTGATTTGGGTGTAGTATAACCAGCCAGAGCCACATGAATGAATTTATTATTAGCTGCTGTAGCACATAAATCCATTACAATTTTTAAGGTTCGTTCAATTAATTAACTTAAAGGATTGTCAAAATAATTGTACAAAATCAAAAGTGACGAAACTGTTTATATGCTTAATCTATTATTATAGATGTTCTTATTACTCCAAACAACTAACTTATTGAAAAACTTTAGAAGTAGAAATTGATACAATTAATACGAACCTTGAAAAAAAAGGTAATAATAAAACCTGCGTGTTTTTAATTGTCACATCTTAATATCGCAAATGTTCCTGCCCTTTACCTTGAGATAATTATGTATTAATGACTTCCTCGACCTATTCTTTATTATCTAAATTACGGCCGACGCCAAGACAACCTTGAAAGGGCGTTAATCTAAATAAAAAACTTTATTATTCCAGGGAACGATTATATAATTTATACGTTAACTATATTAAAAGTAATAATAAAACATGAATATGAAAATAGTTGTAAACGTATGATATGCATGTTCACCCTTTAAGTTTCGAACAGATGATGCCGTCGAGTGGGATTATATTAGGATCAATCTCCCCGCATTTACAATTCAATTGAAATCATTAACCAGCACGATTTGCGTCCGAAGTTGATTTAATTAAGCAATTAAGTAACGCCAAAACGCAACGTTTGTTTGGTATATCAATGGAATAAACACGTTGAGCAGTCATCGGGTCGCGGTCACAAATAAAATTTAATTGCGACCAGCGTGAAATGAAAGTGTGTGTGCATTTCTTGCACTTGTCCATTCACTAGACTTAATTAGTTGTTAGAACTGTAAATTCCGCGATTTGTTAATTACACAACTGACGGCGTATTCAACCGCTATCGCACCCTGGTGTATACCTCCATTGATAATCTGAGACGAACATTTGTAGTACACAATGGGCCAGGACGTCAGTCGAATCGATAAGTCTGTCACTGGTACTCCCCAAATTGCGCTTTGTGTTGGATGTTAGTTTCGGTAAATCAGGTTACTAAAAAGTATGATGGCATTGTTGGACTGGCAGTGACAGGTCGATTTGGTCTAATTATAGTTGTATTATTCAATCCTTATTCGACACGTTGATAGAATAGGCTGTTGGGAATGTTAAAGACGAGGAAATGGCTATTGATTCACGTCGACAAAAACATTTGATAGAATCACTTCAAGCTAAATCTGTACTTCGATTGCGACATGTGGGAAACGGAGGGATTTGCTTCAACCAATCAACAAGCGATGTCTCTTTCTGGGGAGCACGTCGCAGCGAACTTTAAAACACACAGCATAAAAGTGGGGCATGTATCGATACAACACCACGGTGTCCTCTATCCCCCACGATGACCTACTATTGGGAGTACGAATACATACCGAAATGTTATATCCACCTCTGCTACAAATGGATACCAGCCGGTCGTGACTGGAGATAACTCTTACAATTCTTCCTAGTTTATGTATTCTATAAACCATTGTGGTTGACTAGGCTCATTTAACTTTAATAAAAACAAATACAATCCTATAAATTTATAATGAGACCACATATTAGTTCGGCCGATTTAAATTATTAAACAATTATTCATCTACATGGTCCATACATCATCATCAGCAAATAATTAATGAACGCCGGATCGCCTCAAATAACAACACAGGCTGTTGGCATAAATTAATGTCGCTTTAGAATTTAGTATTTTGAGGGCAATATATTAAAATGCGATATTCCATATGATGGGCACTAAAACATCTAAATAATTAATAATGGCATGATGAACAAGTAAATAAGGAGAATAGATTTTAGAAAGAGTTAATTATATCACAGAATTTTTGAATTATTTATTTGATGAGTGTTAAAGGAAAGAGTTGATTGAGTGGCATTATTTTCTTTCTCATCGCTATTTTCAATTACTACGCTATAAAAATTTTATTCCACGCAATCGTAAAGTTCATTACAATAAAATGACAAAAATACTTGAATTTTTTTTTAATTTTGAGATATTTTCAAAATTCATTAACTTTCACTTTTGATATAACTTTTTACCTAATCGATTCATACTACATATTAGTTAGAAACATTATTTATTACACTTGATTATTAATTTGTTAACAAGAATATTTTTATAGGTTATTAATTTTGATAATAAAAAAAGCAGACAATTTTTATAAGAAATTATATAGTCCTAATCTCTTCGTTTTGTCTTTTATATCAAAACGATTACATACAAGAAGGCTACACGAGACGTAGGTATTAACGTAATTAATGGTTATCCAACCGCAGTACCAAGAAATTGCTTGGGCCGTATCATCTTCATTGATGGCAATTCTCCGAACGGTAACGAACGAGTTTGAGTTTCATCGCGGATAGTGAAATGAAAGAAATAATTGTGGTTAATGACACTCGAGTGTCTAATAGCTACGGGCAAATTATTTGTCTTTTTTTTTCCCCTTTCGAATCGGTACTTCCCACTTTTATGGCCGCACATTAATTTAATTGAGACACTTATTTCTTTTGGTTTCGCCACAGCACTAGACATCGATGGAATTTAAGAAATGCAAGCAAAACGTACAATCCATTATCAAATGTGATGATAAAATCCGTTTAAATAAATATGTACATTTTGCTTCGTTAAAACTAATTATAGTGTAACAATTAATAAACTATTGCTTTTGCAACACTCTCACATTCAGTCGTGATAACAATGAGCTGCGTTTTATAAACCTTAGTGAATTGATCAGACGATTGTGATGACAAGAAAACAGTGAAGAGTATGACGTCATTCTTTTGCCATGCATCTAAACTGTGAATCGGACGTGGATAACAGAGAAATACCATGCTTGGATTTAAACTACAGTTTGGGCTTCTATTTTGGGGAAAAGAACAAAAACCACACTATGCCGGGGGGCTCCTTTTAATCATTTAGAAAACGACGACACATATTTGTACAGTACTCTACCAGGACCAACATACACCGGTCTAGAACCCTGCCTACCTTTAGAAATCATTTTCTGATGACCTTATGGTACCCTATTCCCACTCGGGGACACACCAGGTAGACCCTGAAAATTAACGAACAATAATAATAAACAATAATTATGCGAACGATTTACTACGGAGGTTCAATACGGTACGATTCTCTCGTTCTTTGTCAGTGCAGTAGTTTCGGTTTTTGTCTTGTATTTACTATTAAAAATTAAAATTGTCTTAGGTTAGATTAGGTTATATAATATAATATTTAACCAAGGATACAAGATTTGTGGGGTGTAACATCACAAAATACAAAAATTGAAATTGGGTTAATAATTCACTCAATTAATTTACTTAATTGATTTATAAACTAACACTATCTTCACAAATTCACGAAATGTACATATAGCTCAAATAAAAATTGTTTGTGAATAAAGTGTTGGTGTTTTATTCCAGGTTTATTAATTAAATCTTCACGAATTTTTATATTGATTTATTGCGATTAAATAAAAGTTAGAAGAGTGAATTATAGTTTTGAAGCTATCCCGATAAAAAAAAAACTAGTATTTGATTAATCATTTTGAAATACCTTTACTAATCTGCTTTATATGAGGGTTGCCTTTTATATTTCTGGAATGAAGACCAAAAAGAAATTAATTATTTGTGGGTTAATCATAAGATCAATACACGTTTGCATGCGCTTGAACCAATTTTCGAAGAACTTTCTCCACTCCGATTGAAGTACCTACAAAACATGAATTGGAGGGCGGTTGATGCCTTCAATTCATGTTTTGGAGATACTTCTTAAGGCGTCAGGCGTCGACAAAATGTTGACCATGTAATTTATTGATTGAAAGTCATTGGGTGCCAAATCACGGGTGTACAGTGGATGACCCAATTAAATTTTCAAAAAGTTTCTTGTTTGAGACGATGTTTAAGAGCTTGTGTTCAGTAATATTTCGTCCCATACCAAGGATCAAATGTATTTTTTGTTATTGGTTATTTTGAATAATCGCGCGCGCTTATTGGACAGTGTCGCGCGAAAAAAGTGGTGACTTGGTGCTCCACTGGCATAGATGTGTAGACAGCAAACGAAACTTGTATATTTGACATGTCTCTTGTTGTTAACTCAACCACTAAGACGAATAAAATTATTATTATTATTATTATTATTAAACATACGGGAAAATCCACAGAACACGTGCACGAAGATAGCCACTTTCCGAAAGCCGTAACCTACCAAGCCAGCCGTTGCAGCTCAGTACAGCTACCGCTACCGGTAAGTCACCGATGACCGCGTCCCTGTCCAGCGCCCAAAAGTTGATCAAATCAGCGCTCTGTAGGCGCTCATATAAAAAATATAGCTTGCATTGTCCGGTGGTTATTTTTCCGAAGTCTTTTGATAAAACAAATGGTTGCGTACTATTAATTGATCGTCTGGCATTACATTAAAGGTACAGCTGCCACATGTTAACAGGCAAACATTTTCTTCAAAATGCTTCTTGCACGAACTACTTTTGTTAGATTTAGCTCATCTTAAGAGACTGCTGTTTACTTTCGAGGTCATACGCATATATCCATGAATCGTCACCTGTTACGATATCATAGACGTGTTTGAAGCACCGCAATCGTATTTCTTGAGCATTTCTTTAGACCAATAGACATGAACCTTTTTTTGAGCAAATTTTAAATTATGTGGAATCAAACGCAAAAATTTTATTAACAGTATAAATGTTCATGAATGCTGATCCCACTAATGCCTAAGGATCATCCAATTTCACGATAAGTCACAGGAAGATCTTGTAATCAAGCATATCATGTTTTTTGTATTAACAACTGATTTTGAACGACCTTCATGAAATTCATCTCTAAACGAACTACGGCCATGATTGAATTCCGTATACGATCGATATCGAGTGGTTTTTGGCAGTGCTTCATCGCCATAAGTCTAATTAATTTCATCGATGTACTGTTGTTGAGATAATCCACATCGAAAGTTGTAAAAAATAATTACACGGAACTGTGGATCCGATTTATGTCAAATCTGCGGCGTTTTGTTCAATAACTTGTTGCCATTTTGAAGGTAATTTTATTATGCCTCCCTCGTCCCTATTGGCAAATTGAGAGAGTCGATTTTCACAAACCTCTCTTGAAGCGAATTTTTCACCAGCAAATTTTTTTGGAACAGATGGTAATCACTTGGTTGCAGGTCCGGACTATTAGATAGATGCATAAGAACCTCGTAACCAAGCTCCCAGAGCTTCTGGAGAGTCACTATCGATGTGTGGGGTCTGATGGAACACATTTCCTCTCCTATTGGCCTAAACTACCCGTTTCTAGGCGATTGCTTAATTCAGAGGATCCAATTATTAACTGTATAGTTCCAAGTTCAGAATTTGGCCGTAGGGGAGCAGCTCATAGTAGATAATTCCCTGTCAATACCACCAAACGCCCAGCAAAACCTTCCTAGCCGTCAATCCTCGCTTGGCCATTGTTTCCGCAGTCTCACCGCAATTCGACCACGAAATGTCATCTTTCTAACGCCTTCTAGTGGAACCCGATCGGACTCTTACAACGCAAGATACAGATAACTAAAGCCATCTATTATATAAAAGGCAACCCTTGTATAATATACATAAAAATGTATGTAAAGGAAAGTTGTCATTTTAGTTAGATTTTTATGTTGCTCCAGTGTCTACAAGTTCTAAAGGTAGTTGAATAGGGTGGTACAACATTTAAAAAAAATCATAAATTGTTCAAGGCATGGATAAACACGCAGAAGATATAAGAGAAATGTGTATGAGAAGGGAAACGATACCCAGCCAAAAGATAATTAAATTTTATTCATGGAATTGCATACTTAGCGGCATAAATCGAGCTATTAATGTAATATAAGAATTTTGAAATGTGGTAAAAATATAGTTTTTAATTTGGAGCTTTTAAGCTGATGTTTGCATGTTCTTAAAATGATTTTAATCTTAGCTTTTTAATTTGCCTTTATCAAAACTTCGACGTGTGTTTTGCACAAAGACTAGCATGTCTCAGTACAACAGGAACCCTAAGCACTTCCCCAACATCAGCCCTAGAAGCCATCTTGAACATACCACCATTACACATCTTCATTCAAGGAGAAGCCAGGTCCGTATCATACAGACTGATGCAAGGACAGGCGCCTATAATCCGATCACACGGAAAAACACACCAACAGCTAGAAGACGAGCTGAAGGCTAACGCGATCACAGCGATGCCAAGTGATGCCATGGTGAAAAAATACAATTTCGAAAAGAAATACAAGGTACTAATCCCGCAAAGAGAAGACTGGGTCGAAGGCTAACCTACCAAAGCAGAATCATACTGGTTCATGGACGGCTCAAAGATCGACAAAGATTTCTGTCAGTCTGGCCAAGGACACCACGGTGTTCCAAGCAGAGATGATAGCTCTTCGCCACTGCAAAAGAGAAATAGCAAGACAAGACACCAAAAGTAGGTCAATTGTTATATTTTCCGACAGTCAGGCGCTGCTAAGAGCACTAAGCTCCACACAGGTCGAATCTAAGCTAGTGTGGGACTGTATACGTGCTCTTAATGAACTTGGCTGTCACAATCACATGGGTCCCAGGACACGGAGGACATCCAGGGAATGACAAAGCAGACGAACTGGCCAAACAAGGCTCGTCAAAAGCAGTAATTGGCCCGGAACCCTCCTGCGGAATCTCTAAAACCGCAGTCAAACAATCCATACCTGGTGGACGAACTCACCAGGACAGAGACAGACGAAACAGTTCTTTAAGAAACAATCGCCAAAATTCACGACCGAACTTCTGAACCAAGACAGAAAAATGGTCAAAACAATAGTAGGTCTGATAACAGGACAGGCAAGCTCAACAAACATATGAGCAAAATAGGCCTGGTGGAAGAAGCACCATGCAGTTTCTGCCCAGAAAAAGAAGAGGACTCGTTCCACATCCTATGTCACTGCGAGGGTCTATCAAGGATTAGATATCAAAAGCTGGACACTACAAACCCAAGTGCGGAGACTTATACCCAAGCCCCTCTGGCAGGGCTAATAGGACTAATCAAAGATGCAAAGCTAGAGCTGGTCATCTGAGATAAACAGGGATCCACAATAAATCTGAATATTTATCTTTGCTAATTGGAGAGTGAGTTAGAGGCCATCCACCCATCCTACATATACATCATTATTTCTGCTTTTAGCACCAAAAAATACAATAGTAATTTCAGTATTCATTTTAAGGGATAGCCTAAATTTATATGTAGATGTGGATTTTCTCTAATATACCTTTCAAATGGAACATCATAAGCGAGGGTTTTTCAACAAAATCTTTATTATAAAGAAATAATTACTGAAGTCTTTATATCTTTTTTAATTTTCAGAAAATTAAGCGTGTTCTTCTAATTGGAGGGTGGTTTAGAGATGATCCACTCACCCTACAAATTCATTAACAACTAGACAATCGTTTCTGCATTTGTTTTAAAAAAATACAACCGTGATTTTTGTCTTAGTTTGAAGGAAATAAAAAGTAAAATCGTAGCTTAAGTTTATATTTCTATGTAGGGTGGGTGGGTGGCCTGTTACGTAACTTTCAATTTCAATATAATTAAAGAGGGATTTTCAATAAAATCTTTATATCAAAAGAGATTTTAATTTGCATACAATTAAGTACATAAAGAATGTTCTACTTATTTTAAGTTATTTATTACAAATACATTATATGCATTTAATTAAGTACTTAAAATATGTTGTATTGGCGGGCTGATTAATTTTTTTGAAAAATAAAAACTGAAATTATATAAACCACTCGTAATTTAATATAAATGTACTAGACCCAATATAACGACCAATACAATACACCCTTTCGAATTAATTGAAGCACTAGAAGAGGCAATATGTGGGACAATCAATAATTCAGCACAACAGCTGAATCGTGGGTAAATGATAATTAACGCGGTTTGTCGAAGGAAAGGGCGAAACGGAGGTGGCGGATTAATAATGCTGCTCATTTCGAACCCGCGCTCACTAATTGGGCGAGTAACTCTGCTATACACAATAATCTGTCTGTTCGGGTGATTGTACAAATAGAATGAGTCTTGGTTTAACGACAGGGAGCCTAATTCAATACGCGGATGTGAACATTATATTTACACCGTGAATAGCATCCTATCGGTATTTTGATCTATTAGGTGTTGCGTTGTAGAGGAATTAGCTGCATTTTTATTTTAGATTAGTTACAGAAAACAATAAGAACAAAATAAATAACGCTGCTGTATCTGTATTCTTCACGAAACCCAAAAACAAACATCGAACAAAAACAAAATTTTCTATTACATACAATATGAAGAGAAAAATATTATAACTGAAGAAAATTACGTCTCATACTAAAAAATTACTTCACTTACTCACTCAAACAAATAATTTTTATTTATAAACTCGTCAAAACGCTGCTTGAAGAATGTACTATTATAATCTAGTTCTCAATTTGGTGAACTATCCTAATGAAGGAACTGTTTAAAAGCAGTTTGCTTCCTTCAAAATTAGAGACATGAACACAATACCTTTGTTTTCTTTGTGTGATCTGATTTTAAAGTTACGAGTGTTGAGAAATCTAAAGGTAGTTCTAACAAGTATCTTGATCACCAATGACAGGCCAAAAATTTTTGAAATCGTAATGCAATTCAAGCGACTGAAAATAGTTGAGATTTGAGAAATCTAAAGACAGTCAAAAAAAGTATCTTGATCTAGCAGTGATGGTCAAAAATTTTGAAATCGTAATTTAATACAAAGCTGCTGAAGAGTGAATAAGATTTTGCCTGAACCACGCTGGACTTCCTAAAAATAGTTATAAGTTTTTTAGAAACTTAAAGGCAGTCAAAAAAAGTATCTTGATCATCACTGCTAGGCCAAAAATTTTGAAATCGTAATGCTAAAAATAAATAAAGTCGTGCTGTAAAATAGAAAACTAGGGGATGGACAGAAGTTTTACGACGACAATGATTCGGACCCGTAAGAGTTCCCTTTCGCCCATAACTTTCAGCGGTGTCGGCCGGATCTGATTACATAAAATGTAAAATGAACGCCGGCGACATAAATTCCCAGTGTACATCAACCGGATTTCGAATAAATGCGGGACCTCCTTTGCATAAGTGTGTACATTTACGACGGCGCATACTTAGAGAGTTTGGAGACTTACCAAACGTTTATGGACGATAAAAAATTCATTAGAGCGTTACCAGCGCAAGACTACGGAATGGAACTAGATAGTTACGAGCGAGTGTAATAGAGAGATAAATCAGCGGGGCCCTTGGAGTTCTTCCGCTGAATTTATTCAGCAAATGAATAATTTTCCCAGCGCACTCCAGCATCCGCATCGCGAGATTTTCAAGATCAATTTCATCACGCACAAATCAACTGTCACGTCGGATAAACCGACTATCGCCTTGAAACGTTATCTTGGCGCCAAGAGATGATTAAGAACAACACCAGTAATTGGAAAGCTGCGGAAGGTAATTAAACAATGTACGATTTTGATTTGGTTCAGATTTCTGAAACACCTGTGAAGTTTTATCTGAATGTATTGAACATTTGATTAAAACATATCGAAGAGATTTGTTGGGATTATCTTAAAGTCTCTAATATACAATAATTAGAAAAATCTCGACAGATATTGAATTATACTATAAGGCTATCAAACTTTAAACTGTTCATTTACGAAATTTGCTGGTGAAACACCAAACTTTTCATGCGTGCATTTACACAACCAAGTGATTTTGGCAAATTAATTAAAATAATGCTATCTTAAATATTTTAACGAATTCTTCTTACGCTTCCATCGAAAGCCAATGCAATGCTAATTATTAATTTCTAATTGCTTAATCAGAATTTCAGCAAAATTAGTCACGCGAGAATGTATTTCAAGTATGGGTATATAAAGATCTAAACAATTCAGAAAAAGTTCATTAAACAATTGATTCTAATCCAGACAAAATACGTCAATAGTGATGATTTGGAACAGGATTTGCGTTAATTGCACAAAAATATAAATTTTGATCATCATGAAGGAAATAATTGTTTTTGACAAAGAATACCTTTATGGGCTCTATCAAAGAAAAACTATTTTTAGGGAGGGATGTAAGCAACTGATCAAAACAGTCTACATGTTTTGAACAATTTTGTCTTGAGCCCCAAATTCTTTCAAAGGTGTTTCAAAAAATAAAAATAATTAAATATAAACCAACACAATTCACTCACATAACAGGACAACCACAAGGTCGGTACTAAGCTGCCTACAACTTCGATAAACGTTAATAACAAGACACTGATAAATTCCAATTTGCGCAAGTTCGAATACATGTGTAATTATTTAATCATAAGGGTAAATGCATGTAAACTTAAGAGACTTTAAGGGCAAGTTTTTAAAATGTAATTATAAAGCCGGTGTACGCGTTCATATAAAGGTATACCCGTACAGAAACTAGTAAAAGATGTAAGGAGGAAACAAAAAGTATCTCATTTCTGTGGATTGCGGCATCGGAGTCGTCGATTGTATGGAAAATAGCGGGTTTCGACCAACCGGCGAAGTTTATAATTAGCGAAATTTCTCTCCGTACAATTGAACACAGAGGGCGCTCGGTTCGCCCGCAACGGGAAGCAGCGGATATTCAAATCTAACTTACCGTGACGCTTCGAGTTCTTCTTCTGATCCATCTTAGGCGCTCTCCTATTCTACTGATCTGAAACAAGCAAAACCCAATTAGAATTCGGGATCATCGCATCGGGAAAATGTTGGTGTAATCAAATAAAACTGCAAATGGGATTATTTCCGTCGCGCGTGTTTTAAACATTGGGATAATTTAATAAATAAAAGGAAGCCGTACCGCAGCGGCTCGCTGTGTCTTAAATACATACACACAAATTGGGACGTTTATATGTAAGTAGGGCATGTACAAAATCAATGCTCCACGAAAAGGTATTATGATGCCATTTTTAGCCGTTTCGGGATCCACGTCGGCTCATACAATGCACAATTAACTTGTTCTCGCAATCCGTTCATTATCAGTGATAATTTTTGATAACGAGGTCGGGTGTAATCATTAAGTTGGTCAGCGCCGACGCCATGTATTTTTGGCGTTTAATCTCCATCACCAATCAGGCAATCCCTAACCGTATCACGAAATTGCAGTAAGTCCGAAAATAGTTAACAATCTTGATGCATCTAATTATTTTTATTTTCAATCAATATTGCATAATTTTTCATGTTTGAAGGAGCTAAGCTATTGAATAATACAATGTCTACATGTATTTTGCTCATAGTAATAACAAAGAAAAGAGAAATGCCCGCATATGCGCAGGTGTCTCAAACAGCTGTGCTACTGTACATTTCCTGTACCAAAAACAGTCGTTCCGTGTTTCCATTCAATTAAAGCGAAGACCTAATACCTGTAATAGTACATCATACACCCACATAAATAATTAAACATGTTGGATTAGGTTGTTAAAGTAATTTGGAAAGTTACATCATGTATCGAAAGGAATTTTGTAGATGGTCAGAAGAACCGATACAAAAAAATACAGGATTTATTCAAATACGATAAAAGGAAAGCAATTTTATGCACCTTTGTCAGTACACGAGGAGTTCATTAACACCTGAGTGCGTGATGGGGATTCTAACACAAACCCGATTTAAGTGCAAATCAGCGATGGAGTAAATTTTAATGAATTAAAAATAAAAGTAAGTTTTGAGCTAATTGGACACTATTCAAAAAGAATATCGATAGTCCAAACAAAAGAGATGCGCATAGAAAATCAATCCAAGAAATTAATATTATTGGTTTGAAGGTGATGCTTAAATCCTACCAAACCATGCCAAAATTTCATAATCATGGGCAATTAATTAAAAAAAAAAAATAGGTCAAGGTCATTGATCGAAATCTTAACGGTTGTTGTCCGCCATCAAGGATTTAAAACTAAACATCTACATTCCTTTAGCATTTCCAAATTGTCAAAAAACAATAACCTTAACTTCGACACCCTGCCAATACACACCACACCCCTCAAATGAACTTTTATACGTAACCATCCAAATCTCACCCATTTCCTAACGTATATTAAGCCTTCGGCATTAAATTTGCAAACAATCCATACAATCAAACTCCTTTTAAACAAATTCTGTACCCCTTAAAACCAAATATGCCATCATTAAATTCAAAAAATTGCAAAAAGACCACAATTCTATAGCCCATACCATTTACTTATATGTATATATTATTGTCTGAATCATTACTCTAATTGTTTAGTTCCAAATTTATAATAATTACCCTTGATGAAGTCAATTTACATTTTGAAAATCTACAAGTAATTTTTTCATGTTTTTCTAATTATTAGTTAATTTTGTGTAACGTATAAGACTTTAATACATTTTTATTCACTAATAATTATTAGTGAATTTTCTACAATGTAAAGGACTTATATATTTTTATTATTACATTTTTATTCTTAAAAATAATATTTTCATTTCCTTGGAATGGTTCAATTTAATAAAGTATCTAATTCACTGAATTGTTAATGGCTATTAAAGCTTTCAATTAGTTTATTGATTCGTTGGTACGTGCATTTTCATCATTTACCATTCTGTCGATAATTCAACAAATCTAAAAGAAATTCCGGCTTATTGGGACGTATCGATTATTTTTTTTTTTCACTGAACTAAGAATAAAATTGTTGTTTATGTATCAACACACATATATATAAAGAAATCAATGGAAAATATAAAGCGCTTGCTATTAAATAAAGAGTACAATATCTTGGGCATTTAATCTTCTAATTTAGGGAAAAAATCCATTATTATAAAGAGAGAGAAACATCTTTATTGAGGCTAGTATTTACATTATAAAATTATAACGTTAATGATTGCCATTCTTCGTCTTCAACATAGGTCTTTCAGCCTATATTCTAAAGTTTTTGGACATTATTTACCAAAGTTGTGTATCGATTTTCAGGGTTTTAGATTTTTTTTAGCAATTTCCTTTTGAAACAAGAATGTTATCCGAAGGTATTAGATTATATTTAGGGACATACAAATTGCAATAAGGAATCTTTTGACTAAAGAAAAAGAACAAAACCAAGGATATTTTTTAAAATGAATAATGGATTAGTTGGCCCCAAATAGTTACATATTTCCCTTCTCTTCGTGGAATCGATTCTAGTAGGTGGTCGATAACCCCTTGAGGTATTGTTTCTGAAGCAACCTGTAATTCGTGCTAAAGATATTGCAGCGTCCTCGGAGGATGACGTAAGTTCTTTAGTCTTCTCCCCATAATGTCCCATACAGGCTTAATGGGCGTAAGATCAAGATATTGGGGTGACCATAGCAACATATTGATATTATCCTCCGTAATTAGATCCATAGAAACTGTTGAAATGTGGAGACAGGCATTGTCTTGCTGGAAAAGTTCAGCTCCTGAAGAAACGGACAAATATGGGGTTGTATCACCTTATCCACATATCGTTGGGCCTTCATATTGCCTTCGATTAATACCAAACCAAACCTTCTTTCATAAGCTATTACACCCCATACTATAATCTCTACAGGTCTTTCAGCAGAAAATTCCAGGTTGCGAGGTTCCCCACATATTCACCAGTTCGCCCAACAATTTTTACACCTTATCAGTGTTTTTCTAAGTGACCGGATCTTCGTAGAACCTTCATATAGAAATCATACATCCCCAAGTAGTATCGAAATTCATCACTAATCACCATCCTATGCCACTCTTGGTATTGCGATTTTCATGGCACTGAATATATTTCCAATTTCTATGGTATTTCAGCATTTATTATTTTTTTTTAGAGATTTCCATACATTTCACCTTCATTTTTCGAACATCATAACCATTACAATAAAATTATTAGTTAATTTTCTACAACTACCTAAAGGACTGTAATATATTATTAGAGTTTTATTTAAAGGTTATACAAAATAATATTTTGTGATAATTGGCACGTTTAATCCAATCTTAAATATTTTAATATTATACAAATATTACAAAGCTTTTGATTTTTAAGTCGGTTTAGGATTAGGTAATAACTGTTAGCTTGGCCTATATCTTACAAAATCCAGGTCGGTGTTTCTTTATTTATCCGAATGTTCGCGCTTTCGGGGTTGCAGCGAATGAAAGGGAGAAAGTTATCATGTTTCCCGTTTATTGGACGGGCGGGATGCAAAGGCACCTGGGGGGGAGAGAGTATCCGTAAAGGGACGAACATCCGGTACTTCCCAAAACGGCAGTTATCGAGCACGTTGCTAAATTTACAACACCGTTAATGTCAAGGCGATCTCATTGAATGCATTTTCTTCCCCAATTCGTGAAATATACATTTTCTACGCCGGTGGTAAATCTTGCATATGTTTTCCTTTGTTTATCTAAGATCGTTCAACCTAGTATTTTTATATTAGAAAGACTAGAAGAACTTTTTAGGGTTTTATCATCAAATAAAAATAATATTTGAGACTCAATTTCGTGGAGGATATTACGTGGACAAATGGATTGTCAAAATCTTAGCGATCATTTCGCCTAGGTTCTGATTAGAAAAAATCTATGTCACAGACTACACTCGGATAAATGGGTGTAGTCGGTAAGAGTTTACCTACACACTACCCTCCTATAAATGTCTTCCTCTTCTCTTATTAAAAAAATCATAAGTGGGATTATATTCTCATCAATTAACCTTTGAAAGTAGATAAAATTTAAAAAAAAAACCGATACGATAATCCAAGAAATTGTAGACAACCTTCGAAAAATGAAAGCAAAATTTCTGGAAAATTCTAGAAGTTTTTTTTTAAACTCTAAAACTCTTGAATTTGAAAAAAAATCTGGAAATTCCTATAAAAAAATGAAAAGGAAACTGCTACAAAATTCTAATATCGTAGATTAGAACAATTGTCAAATACTAGAACATAAACATGTTAGCAATTTAAGAGATTCATTCCTAGAAATTCTTGAAGAATAACAACAAAATTGTTGGCAAACTCTCGAAGAGATTTGTTTGGGATATTTTAGACTTGTCAAAGAAAACTCTCTTTGGAAGAGATATTTTTAAATATTCCGATTGGATAAACCAAGAAACTGAGAAATTCTTCAAAAATAAATTAAAAACTAGCGAGAAAAAAATCTTAAACATTCTAGAACTCACAAGTACATTCCTGAAATCTGGAATAGAATATTCTTGTGATATAAAGCAAGAAAATACATTACTATTATTAAAAAAAAAAATGCTGGAAAATTGGTGAAAAAAGCGAAGTTTGTTTGGAAAAATTTAGACCTATCAAAGAAAACTCTTTTTGCACGATAATTCTAAAACTGTTGAGGAAAATTATCGCTTAAAAATAAGATGTAAAATACTCACAAATTGAAAGTGAAATGAAAGGAGTGGTGGAAAATTCTTAAAAAATTAAAAAGAAATTGCTAAAAATTCTAACAATCTAGATTTAAATTACTTTAAAATTCTAGAACATTCGAAAAAATTGATTTGATCAATTTCTTGGACATTTAAGTCAAAGCAAAATATAGTAAAAAATCTTTCGAAAAATGAAAACAAAATTGCTGAAATATTTTTGGAAAATTCTGGAACTCTCAAACAAAACTTGCAATTTAGAAGAGAAGTTTTTTGAAAATTCCGATTAGATAAAACAAGAAACTGGAAAGTCCAAAAATAAATTTATAAAATTCTAGAATTGTCAAGGAAAATAACTGAAACGTTTTAGAACGCAAAAAGTATATTCTTACAACCTGGAATAGGAAAATTATAGATACCCAAGGCAAGAAATAGTTTAATAATAATAATAACTCTAGAAAACTGTCTGCTCGAAAGTTCTAGAACTCTTAAGGAAAATTATTGCAAATTTCCGACCCCTCAAAATCCTAAAACAATGAAGAAATGATTGAAACTACTATAATTCTATAACTGTCGAAGAAAAATCATCCAATTTAGTTTAAAACTCCTATAATCCCATAACTGTCGAAGAAAAATCATCTAATTTGGAAGAAAAGTTCCTGAAGCAACAAATGTATGAAAATTAAAATTTAAAAAAATAAAGAACATTTTGTAAATTCCAGAAATCAAACCTGGAGATTAAAGCCCAAGGTCACGTATTGGCTGTATAGAACGGCGGTTATACCCATGCAAAAGAAGCTGAGTAGGTTTCAACGTTTAGCATGTCTAAGCATCACAGGGGCTATGCAAACGACCTCAACCGCGAGAATGGAGGCAATCATTGGTCTCACACCGCTCCATCTAGTGGTACCCTCCGACTACACCAGAGGAAGAAAGCACTGCCGGGAGACTGGACAGGACACTTAGAAATACTGCAGCAAATCGACCCGGTCCTTCTGTCCAAACCGACGGACATTATGTCCAGGAAGCTCGAATTCGAATTACCGTTTAAGGTGTCAATCGAGGACCCCAAAACGGCTTTGATGAGAGTCAAGGAGTTTGGACGAGGAATATCAGCCTGGTACACGGATGGTGACAAGAATACCAGAGGTACTGGAATAGGCATTTATGGCCCTAACCAAAACCACCGAAGCATGAGTCTCATGGCTCTGGGTACGACGCCCACGATTTTGCAAGCGGAAGCGATTGCAATTGATTTGTGCGCCAGAGAATACCTGGAGAGGAACTTAAATGGCGCGCATATATACATCTGCTCAGACAGCTAAACCGCATTAAAGGCCGTTCGAGCCTATAGTCATGGCTCACGGACTGTCTGGGAATGTCGAAGATCCTTCTCGCAACTGTCGAAGAACAACTCGTTGACCCTCATGTGGGTCCCAGAGCACGGGGATATTAAAAGCTACGAAGTGGCCGATGAACTCGCAAAAAGAGGTGCAAAAGCCGTTTTGTGGACTCCCCATGGCGCACAGAAGAGAGGTGCATTGGAACAATGTACCAGGTCTACGTCAATCAAAACGACTCATGAAACTCGATCACAGCCACAAGGTGCTTGAACTCACAAGGAACGAGCTAAGAACTTTCACCGGACTCATGACAGGGCATTGTGTCCTCCGATACCATTTGTGGAAAATGGGAAAAGAGGAAAGTGGAAACTGCAGATTATGTGATTCGGCAGATGAAACGACCGAGCACATACTATGCACTTGTGTCGCGATTGCCCACAAGCGTCTTTCACACTTCGGTAGGGACCGATTCTCCCCACGAAGAAGTGAGCAATATCACCCCCAAGAAAGTTCCCAGGTTCATGGAGGACGTGGGACTGATTGGGGAGTGATTGGTTAAGGGTAGAACAATAGCTCTTTTAGGTCGCAGTTCAAGAGAGGCTAACACACATCATTAGTACCCTATGTTAACCTATAAAAAAATTCAGAAATTAGGGCAAAAATTGTTGAAAAAGAAATCCTTTGTAAATTCTAATAGGACAAGAAAAGACATGGTAGAAACAGTTGAAAAAATTAATTAATTATTTGAAACTAAAAGCCATTACATTTTAAAATTATAAATAAAATAAAAAATGCTTTTCTTTGTTTTAGTCAGTTTGATAACACGGGCCAACAAATTTTGCCTTAAAGTTAATACTTGATTGCAATTAACAGGTCTAATTTAGGAAGAAAAATAGTCAATAACAAGATTGATAAAAGGGATAAGGAAAAACGTTCAGGGGTATATAAGATTCACTGTCAAAATTGTAGCGGAATTTATATCGGCCAAACAGGAAGAAATTTTCAAATAAGATATAAAGAACACCAAAAGGCAATTAGAGATGGAAAAACAAATACTGGATTAGCAGAACATTGTATCAACACCGGCCACCACATGGGAGAGATGTCCGCTATTAAAATTTGCCGAAAAGGGAAGAAGCTTAACCTCCTGGAAGGGTTGGAGATTAAGAAAGCCATCGACAAGGGGATTACCATTTTGAACAACCAGCAGGAGCTAATCCAGTCCGACCAGATTTTAATTGCGGAACTACCCTCCCAGTAAATTATCTGCCTTCGTATATATATTTGTAAATGACCTCATTATAAATTAGTTTAACTTTGATAATGGTCTGCGAAGACCGAAACACGTGTCAGATAAATGAAAATAAAAACAATATGGAACAAAACAAGAGTTACTATTTACCCAATAAATTTTGCCTTTTTGAAAGTTGATTTCGATCTGACATCTGAATTTGTATAATTTTGATCTGCTGAATTCAAATCCGAGTGTCATTTTGCCCTAACACGTAAGGTTTTTTATCAATGTTGAAATAAAATTAATAAAAATTTGATCAAAATAAAGGCTACTTTTATTGATACAGAGACAAAAACAAATTGCAAATAGTAAACTAAATTGAAAAAAGTTTTAAACAATCCTTAATTTCTTTTCTTTCCAGAAGATCTTTCCCTCTTGGATGAAAAACTTCGTTTAGTGGATTTTCTTCTGTATTTCAGGGACGTACTTTCCTTTTTTTGTCATAATTGAAACATTTCACCGACCTTGATACCTGCGTTACATTTCTTTAATGTCTTGATGGAACCTCTTGCTCTTCACTCGCATCACCAAGATTTTCGGGGAAGTAATCAAGATACGAGTGTAAAAAGTGAATATATTACATCCTAATTCCATAAATTTCTGTAGCATGTTTTTCACAATTTCCTTGCAGTTAGAATCCTTGTTATTTCCCCAAAAAACATTCAATAACATTAAAAAATGAAATCCATGCATTTCTCAGTTTCGGTCATGGTATTAACAAATTCTTGATCTTCCTTATTTGAGGACCGACAAAAATTCCTGCCGTTAGTTTTGCATCTGTGAAAGCGGGAAATTTTCCACGAAGGTATTTAAAACAGTCCCCATCTTTATTGTTTCATTAATCCTAGTTTAATATGCAGTGGAGGTAAGAAGATTTTTTGTGGACCAACAAGATTTTCGTGTAGAACATGTTTTGATCAGAGAGTTAAATTATCTCTTCTTAAAAATCTATTAAAGTCCTTTACGTTGTAGAAATATAACTAATTATTGTTATTATTTTTTTTATTATTATCTCTTCTTATTCAGTCCTTTTTCTTCCAATGTTGATGTCTACTTCGACTGTCGCACTCACACAAAAAACATGACTGCTGTCCTAGTAGAAGTTCAATTCCCCACAAATTTTCCAACTATGATCATTGTATTTAATTTTTCAAGCAGTACTTTAAGATTTTCGTAGCTTCCCGTCATTAGCACAGAATGGTCAACCGGTACCGATGAAAAAACATTCCCATTGTGCTTGGAAGCTTCTTTTGGAAGAATTAAGAAAAAGCCTCAAATCATAGGGATTGTATGTGCCCCCAAGTTTGTTTATTAAGATGGAAATGTCGATGCAATAAACTAGACAAAAGAAGAAAGTGTTCTTCAAAACAGTCTCGTGTTTCCTAAAATACGAGATTTTAACGTCTTCGGCCAGTAAATTTTTACTTTGAAGTCTGGATGCCAAAATTTTGGAAATATCCTTTGGAAGAGGTAAGTCGTTAAGTTCGGTCTTGGAAAACATCTGCGGTTGCTTAGAAACACTCGATATTTCATTGGCATGGCTAAAGTTGTTTTTATCAACTTCAGGTTCAGAATTGCTTGTAACATCTTCTAAATTTGTTGGTTTCTCACGTCTGAACCATGTGGAACTGGCCTAATTGCAGACTTGCGGTTCGGAAAAATGATGCTTTTTTAATTTTTTGTATTATACCCACGTACATTGCACATGCAGAAATAACAGTCATCACGGTGATTTGTTGGCTCTCGCCAAATGATTGATATTCCAAACGGGATTTCCTTGTTAATCCAATGCCTTAAATCCTCTTCACATACCTCACATACAACAATGTTTGTCTTGATCACCAATCTTAAAATGTGCGTAGTATTGGTGTTTCAACAGTTATTTTATGTCTAAATTTCTTGACCACAAAATAACAACACAAATAGCAAAAAGTATCTCGCTTATTTTGACAAACTCTTGGCATTTTAAACACGAATTTTACTGCAAAAAGTTTACTAAACTCACTAAACAACGGCTGCCTAGACCGAATGCAAACAGACCAATGAATGCGCTTGTTACACGAAAAGCGAAACTCCATTATCCAATTATTAAATGTGCTTTTGTTTAATAATTATTTAAAATTATTTAAAAGTTGGACCAACATTACACGGATGCGCTTCCCCAAAATTTCAGCTAGATACACTAAATCTTCCAAGATGGCATCGCACACAGAGAGTACGAAAGACGTTTTTGCTTGTTCTTACGTGTGGCCTTTGGAAGGATCTTCCTCTCGCCAACGAATACTTAGTGCTTTCCGCTGAACTTCTTTTCCAATTCACAAACCAACCCGGTCTGGAATTTTTGGAATTGTTTCAATTTGGATTTGGGTACATAAATAATAAGGACTTTTTTATAACCAAGTGAAAAATGAGAAACAAATACAAGCAATGGACTTTTTATTATTCTAGCCTTCGTAATATGAAGTTCCCTAAGCTGAGCCTTCAAATCGGAGTTTATTTTAAGCTTCAAAAGGGCTTGAGACACTTGGGTCTCAAAGCTATCTGGCTCTGCGCCTTCAGGCTTCATAATCTTCGATGACATCTTGTCGAGTCTTTGACAAAGAGAAGGAAGGTTTATTCAGAATAATTCTAAAAGTGTAAAACAAATTCCTAGAATAACAGAAAAACGTTTAACTTTTTTATACTACTTTTTACTTTTGTACAACACTTCGTAACGAAGTTAGAAGTTAAACGTTTTTCTGTTATTCATCAAAAATATACTACGAAGTGAACGCCACCAAAATTCAAGATAAAATTCCTAGAAAATTCCGTTATGATAAAGCAAGATACTGTTCGAAACTCTAGAAAAATAAAAGCAAGATTGCTAGAAAACTCTAGAAGTTACATTAGGTAAACACTTGTTATGTTTCATATTGTTCTGGAAAGTTGTACAATGTTTGAAGGAAAGTCTAGCAATTACGATTCGATAAATCAGGAAAAATTTGTTTTTATTTAATGATTAAAACATTTCGAATTCGTTCCAAACGAAAAAAAGTATAATTATACCAGACGATTTCTGTGTATGTGCATTACCCTAATTTGATGGCAAACCGATAAGTGAACTTAATTGTTATTTTTTTATACAAATGCAAATATCCTACAACCCCCTTTCGGCAGGTTTCCCCGTTATGTCTGGACAAGTGGTGGGTATGCGTGTATACAACATATTATAGGACACCTGCCTTATGATTCATCATGCATTAAAATGAGTCTATGCAGTAGGGATTTCTTTTCACTTTCTCCTCACCTAAGCGTACTAACGAGAATAGTTATTTTTACTGGATTTGTTCACGTTTAATTTTGAAAAGCCCACAAATTAGTTATCACTCGCCCATTTCCGATTTATTGATACAAATACGCATACACACTCACACTAACAAAACTCCCCAGGGGCTGATCAATAGCATGCAGGTATGGCTTCGCAAATGGATATTTCCAATTAACCCCAATAATTGTATATTACTAATATTCGTCCAACACCCTATGGACTAAAATGAATTTCTAAGAATGAATTTTGTATAAAATAAGATATAAAGGAGAAGGAAAAAACTAGAAGATAAATGTTATTTTCATGAAGCAAAAAAGTATAGACAGAAATTCTAAAAACTTAACCTCATAAATCAATTGAAGGGTGTTTACAAGTGACAACATAAATCAATAAAAAAAAATGCGCTTTTATAAGCACGTTTCAGCGTAAGTGACAGACCGCATTTTCCGCGGAGACGATATTTATCGGAGTCCGCAAAACCAATTTGCATTCGCGCCTCCGTTATGTAAACGATAAAGGGCCCGACTTCGTTTCGAATGTACGCTTATCCCAAGCTGAGCGTGATTTAATTAGCGCTGCGAGCAAAAATCAAATAAGGGCGCCTCTCGTTCCTGTCCCGGTCCGGGATCGATTCCATCGTTCAATAATGCAACACGTTTCCGCCGGCTCGCAAATTACTAAATCAAATAGCGGAGGCGTCGCACGAATTACGCACTCGAACTCGTAATTAGATTAATCCGATTGATGAGATAGTGACGTCAAACGTCAGAATGCGTGTTCGCCCGCACCACCGGCAAGCCTTAAAAATGACAGGAGACCGAACGTGCGACGGCCAAGCCGCTAAATATAGCCCGGCAATACTGTAAATGCCAAGTTCAAGTCTAGGCTTCTTATAATAGGATGAGTGATGTGATTGACAATCGATAGCAAATTGTGCTACCTTTTTTAAGGGGACGATACAACGTATAGTTTTATTTGCACATCTAAAAAAGCACTGCCATTTATTTCAATTATACAAAATGATATTTTTGGTGGAGTTGGTTAACATTGAATGAAGGTAATTGGTTTTAAAAATCTTGGCAAGGTCAAAAGGCAGCCTCCAGAAGATATGAAGGAAAGGGAATAGAAGTAGGACTTCAGGTAAGACGAAGAAGAGAAAAAGGAGAAGAAAGATTAAGACAAATACAAAATCAGTGATTCCCTACGGGTGAGGAGTAACTTGCTGACCAAACAAAGGGGCAGGAGGTGAATTCATAGGACTTGAACCCGCTTTCGGTATACCCCACAAAATCGGAAAAGAAGAAAAATGCGAAACAAGCTAGCAGAGGAGCACAAAAAGGCACGGCACAACCAAAAAGGAATGAGGCATACGAGACTCTTCCTAGATGGCCTGGTACCTAACAACATACTGATGCTGTCAGGACAGAGCAGATAAAAACTAAGAAAACTCACAGGACTAGTACACTGTTACCTGAATTAACACAAATATAGGATGGGAATCGAGGAAAGCTCCCAATTCCGTGTCTTGAAGACGAGAAAACTCCCCAAAACCCACTGTGTACATGCAAAGCATACATACGACATCTAATGGAGAAATTCGGGAAGCCTGTGCTTCCTGAATAACAGCTCAAAAGCAGAAACTCCTGGATTTCATAGAAGACATGAGGGGGAAAAAGGGGCGAAGATAAGTTGAAAAAACGAAGAAAGGGCTAGAGAAAGATGAGTCTAAGAAGGATAAATTAATTGATTTAAGGTAAATTGTTTTATTTTTGGAAAAAATTTAAACGACTTTAAGTCATCCAATAACTAAAACCTAAAAAGAACACTTCGGAGAAAGTTGAAGACAATTTCAAAACCTTCAATATATGTCAAGAGCAAAAAAATAGGCAAAAGAAGATAAAGAAAAGGAATTGAAGGAGTAGTCTAAGAAATACAAGGAAGACGAGGAAAAACCAAATAAGCAATTTCTGCTAAATTCAATATCAAGATAAGATGAAACAGTCTTCAGAAAAAAAAGAATAAAAAGGAATAGAAAGGGTCTAAGAAACCACAGTGTGTTTTTTCAGGCGAAGAAATTGTTACAAGTTTAATGCAATAAAAAGTTGTTCTATACTGTAAATGAAAGACACATACACAAATCCATGGATCGCATTCTTCCTTTAGAAAAATCCACCGTCCGGCTGGGATTCGAACCCCCAACCACGTGACCCGTGAGCAGGCACAAGGCCACCGCAACTCTATTAAAGAGAGAGCCAAATCCAATGACTCCTGTTAAGGGATTTATTTTGTTTTAAGTCAGTCAATAACTAAACCGAAACACTCAAAATAAGGGAAACAAAGCCAAAACCAGTAACCCATGCTTAGGGTAAAGAAAGAATACAAAAAGCTAAGGGCTTAGAGTTTTTTTTGTTAAGCCAGTCGATAATTAAAACTAACAAATCACTTAAGAAAATAACAGAGACAGCAAAAACCGCAACTTATGCTAAGGGTAAAAAAGTGTAAGTAGTCTTCATAAAAAAAGGAATAGAAGAAATAGTCTGAGAAAGACAAGGTAGAGAAAAATAGAAGGATGTAGACAGAGTCAAAATCAGCTGCTTCTGCTAAGGACCAGAATAAGTGGAAGCGGCCTTCAGAAGGAGAAAAAAATAGTAGGAAGAGTCCAAGAAAAACGATGAAGATAAGGAAGAGAAATAAAAAAAAGAAGGATGGAGATAAAGCCAAAAACCAAGTTTTTTTTCTCACTAAGAGTAACGACAAAAAAAGCAGTCTTCAGTCTGAGAAAGTCAAGGAAAAGAGAAATGGTAAGAAGAATGAAGACAGAGCCAAAATCAGCGACTCTTGCTAAAGGTATAAGCATAGATTAAATGGAATTAAATGGAAAAAATTCAACAAAACATCTGCAAGTTGCCAAAAATTCATAAACACATACTACTTAGACCAGAGTTTAATATTAGCTATCTTCTACATATAAATTATGGCCATATATATCGTAATAATAATTTAAAATGCTTCTGCAGAAAGTTTTCAACTATTTTTAACAGATTTTCATTTTTTGAATCAATTTTTTTTACAATTTCCATTTTTTTATTGCATATTTTAAACCGTTTTCTTTTTAGAAAATTGATTGTTTGATTTTTCGACTGCTATTGTTTAAGAAATTTTCTATTATGTAAAATTTCAAACAATATTTATTACAGTTTTTTTTGGAAAATTCTTTTTTTTCTTTTCTTGATTTTCCACTGTTTTTTTTAAAGAAACTTTTAATTAATTGTTCTGATTTATTACCTTTTTGACAAATTTTCAATTGTGTTAAACTTCAAACAATATTTTTTTATAGTTTTAATTTTTTGGCAATTTTTCAACTGTTTTTCGGCCAATGTCTGCTGTTTCATGTTTAGAACCTTTTTTCTAAGCCAAAACCAGTGACTCATGCCAAAGGCAAGAATGAGTGAAAGCAGTCTTCAAAAGAAAATATATGAAAAAAGAACTCTAAGAAAGACGAAGAAGTGAAAAACAAGAAGAATGCAAAACCAAAACCAGGGTTCGCTGGATTTGTTTTTGACTTCTCCTTTTTTGAGGCCAAGGACTAACTAAACGAAGCAGTGTGTAGTAGAACACAAGGATATTAAATAGAAGTAGAAGTCCAAGAAACGCTAGGAAGAGAAAAATAAAGAAGAATGTAGGCAGAGCCAAAATCAGTGAAGAACAATTGTTTTAGTTTTTGATAGATGTTAACCTGCTATAAGTGTTTTTTTTTTAAATTAAGTCAATCACTAAAGCTAAAAAACACTCAAGAAGAGCTTGGACACAAAGCCAAAATCATCAACCTATGCCAAGGGTAAAAAATAATCTGAAAAAAGGAATCGATGGAAGAGTCTAAGAAAGGCGAGAAAAAGAAAACGAGTAGAACGATGAAAAGAAGCAGTCACCAGAAAGAAATAAAAGAAGGGATCTAAGAAAGACGAGAAAAAGGAAAAAAGAGAGGAAGGATGGAGACAAAGCCAAAATAAGCGACTCCTGCTAAAAGTAAGGATAAGAGTAGTCAGTTTTAAGGAGAAAAGAAGAAAAAGAAATAGAAGGAGGAATCTAAGAAAGATCAAGAAAATAATGAACAAAAAGATTAAAGTTGTTTTTTTACATCAGTCAATAACTAAAACTTGGAGACAAAGCCAAAACCATCAACCAAAACAAAGGTACAGAAGAATCAGAAAAAAGAGGAAAAAAAGGAATCGATGGAGGAGTCTAAGAAAGGAGAGAAAGAGAAAAAGATTAGATTGATGAAGGTAAAACCAAAACCAGTGACTCATGCTAAGGGAATGGTCAAAAGAAGCAGTCGCCAGAAAGAACTAGAAGAAGGGATGTAAGAAAGACGAAAAAAAGGAAAAAATAGGAAGGATGGAGACAAAGTGAAAATAAGCGACTCCTGCTAAGAGTATGAATAAGAGGAAGCAGTTTTAAGAAAAAACAAAGAAAAAGGAATAGAAGGAGGAATCTAAGAAAGATTAAAAAAAGATTAAACGTTGTTTTTTTAAGTCAGTCAATAACTAAGACTTGGACACAAAGCCAAAACCATCAACGAATGTCAAAGGTAAAGAAGAATCAGAAAAAGGAGGGAAAAAAAAAGGAATCGATGGAGGGGTCTAAGAAAGGCAGCAAAAAGAAAAAGATTAGTTTGATGAAGGCAAAATCAAAACCATCTAAGGGAAAGGCCAAAAGAAGCAGTCACCAAAAAGAAATAGAAGTAGGGATCTAAGAAAGACGAGAAAAAAGAAAAAAAGAGAGGAAGGATGGAGACAAAGTCAAAATAAGCGACTCCTGCTTAGAGTATGGATAAGAGGAAGCAGTTTTAAGAAGAAGCGAAAAAAAAAGAAATAGAAGGAAGAGTCTAAGAAAGATTAAGAGAAGAAAGGAACAAAATGAGATTAAATGTTGTTTTAAGTCAGTCAATAACTAAAGGAAACAAAGCCAAAACCATCAACCTATGAAAAGAGAATCAGAAAATAGAAGAAAAAAGGAAAAAATTAAGAGAAGGATGGTGATGAAGCCAAATCCACCGGTAGAAAAAGTATAAGTAAAGTTCAGAAAAAACGAAAAAAGCTAAATGCTTTGAGTTGTTTTGTTAATTCAGTTAATAATTAAATTAAAAAAAAAAAAAACAGAAAAAAAATTAGACAACGCCAAAACCATCAACCTATGCTTCAGAAAAAAAAAATAAGAAAAAAGTATTTAAAGGACGAATCAAAGAAATGCGAAGAAGGGAATAACAGAAGAATGGCGAAGGCAAAGTCAAAACAAACAACTTCTGCTAAAGGCAAGAAAAGCAGAAGCAGTCTTTAGAAGAAAGGAAAGAAAATGAACAGAAATAGGATTTTAAGAAAGACAAGGAAAATGAAGAAAAAAAGAGAAGAATGATGAAGACAAAACGAAAGCCAGCAAGTTCTGCTAAAGGAAATTAAAAGCAATAGAAAGAGGAGTTTAATAAGCATCTTCGGAAGATAAGACGAAGCACTTTCAGTAGAAACAAGGAAAAGGGAATAGAAAGAGGAGTTTAAGAAATTCGAAAAAAAAGAAGAAAAAGAAAGAAGAAGTACTGTTTAGACAAAAAAGAACAAATAGGATTTAAGGGAGAACTAAATCCAATGACTCCTGCAATGGACTCTAAAGAAAAAAAGGAATTCCAAGAAAGAGTCTAAAAATGACGCAGAAGGGAAAAAGAGAAGAATATTAAAAGCAAAGAGGTTCTAACGGGTTACTGCATGCGAACCTCACGACGCTGCATACAGTTAGCGTCGCATAGCCTTTCCTCATTTCCTACTCAATGCCGACTCTCGCCACTACGAAACCTCTTATGAGGTGGTGAACACCGGTAACCTGAGCAACCTCGCCTAAGATGAGGTAACAACCCGTATGGAGGACGAGGTCAGGGAGAAATGGTTCCCGCAAAAACAAGTAAGTTACGAAACCAAAACAAGCGCCTCGGATATTGGTCAAAGGGATGGAAGAGGATAGTTTTGGAGACAAAATCCTTATGAGTGACGTAAAGGCCAAAGAAAGAAAGAATTGAAAGCAAAGCCAATAACTCCTGCTAAGGGCAAAAAAGGATGAAAGGAGTTTCCAGAAGAGAAAAAAATGAATAAAAGGAGGACAAGGCAGGAAGGTGAGGAAAAAAAGAAATAGAAGGATGGAGACAAACACAAAATCAGCGATTCTTGCTAAGTGCAAAGACAAAAAGATCAATCTCCATCTACGGGTTGCTAGCGACTACTGCTGCGGGAAACAAAAAGTGGATGCAGAAGAAAAGAAATAATGAATAAAGGGGGCCTAAGAATGAAGATGAGGACAAGTTGGAAGATGTCAAAACCAAAACCAGCGCCTTCTGCCAAGGGCAAGGGCAAAAAGAAGCAACTTCAAGAAGACTAGAAGGAGAAGGAATAGAAAAAGCTTCATAAAAAAAACTTTAATCTACCTTTGCTATTTTCGGAGTTTTCTTAAATTTTTTATAAGCAAAAGATAAATTTTGTCCCTTTTGTAGGATATTTTAGACACAAGTCAATTAGTTTTGTTTTATATGCGTAAACACTTACAGAAACAAAAGGAGATCTAAGAGTAAGAAGAGAAAAAAATAAATAAAAGAAGTGTTTAGAAGAAAATAACAAATGGAATTGAAGGGTGAGTCTAAGAAAGTAGAGGAAGAGAAACAAGAGAAGAACGATTAAGACAAAGACAAAACCTTTTGTTAAACAGAATAATCATATGGAGGATTCGAAGAAATAGTCTAAAAAAGACGAGGAAGAAAAAAGAAAAGAATATTAAAAGCAAAGCCAAAAACATCGACGTCTGCTAAGGACATGAATAAGTGAAAGGAGTTTCCAGAAGAGAAGAAGAAAATAAATAGAGGGAGGAGTCTCAAAAAGACAAAGAATATGAGGAAGAGAGATGGAGACAATCATATCCTACAAATATTATAACATAAAAGGGCGATTTATAATTAAAAGAAAATAAAAGAGTAACGTTCATAAAAAATTAACTGAAAAAACAAAAATCTCTTTGGAAAAAACCCGGATGTGTATTTTATTATTATTTTAGCTGGAAGGTAGTTATAATGGTCAATGAAAAACGAAACGTGTCAGGCAACTAAAAATGAAAACAGTGTTATTAATATCGGTTTCCATCAAGCATCTAGTTTATATACAAAAAAAACAACTACTTAAATTTTCTTCTTGTCAATTCAGCATATTATGACGTTTTATTCTTTGTGTTGCCTTTATCAGAAAAAAAATTGTTTATTTCTATTTCAAGAGTACAGCTACAATTCCTGTTATTTTGTTATCATACTTAGAATTTTTAGTTTCAAGGACACCGAGTAACTAATTTTATAGTTCTTTATTTAATACCGTTCATAGGCTATTACGTATTATGATTAGAATGAGGTATGATGACTAATAATACGTAAATTTGCGGGTGAAACGTATTAATCAGTATTTCGTGCCAATGATTCATTGTCTAAATAAGTGCAGGAGCAGAAATTCCACCTAATCGAAATTATTTATTCGTGATAATAGCTCGTGCGAGTTTGATATTGATAATTGATTCATAGAGATGACTGTATTTTCTGAATTTTTACAAATAATGTTTAAAAGTGAGGTAGAAACTAACTTAGCTCTTTTTATATGGATACGAATTTTTTGAAAAATGTAATTAGAATATCTACAGTGAGTTTTGTCAAATTATTGAGCTAAGGGAAACCTGAAGAAGGTGGCCAAAAAGTTGTGTTCATCTGGAAAAAACTTTTTGTCCTTTCGAAAATTGGATGACTTGCATTTCCAAATGGCTATCACCATCACAAAAGTGGATTGGATCACCAAAACCTGTCAAACTGTTCTTATAATACAATGAATTAAATTCTTACTTTACCCGTGATGAAAATTTTTATGTTCTAATTAACTGTTCTTCTAATTTAGAACATCCAGCTTCTTACAGGTCTCAAAATTTATCGTATATTTTTTTTAGTTATGACTATAAGACCAAAATATATTTTAATACTCATCATAAAGAATTGAAATGATGACGTTTAAATAAACCAAAGCTTCGGCGCGATTTTTCTTAATAATACCTAACGATGTAGATAAATGACATCCTAATTTAGACTCAATAAGTTTCCCCCAAAAACCACCTATAACTTGTGAATAATAATATAAAAAGAAAATAACCTTTCTAAAAACAAGAAACCTTCTTAGAAACCTGAACCTCTAAAGAGTCTAAAAAGTAAAAACCACTTCATTTGCATGAATGTATTGAATTTTCTGAGCAGTGTAGGAAAAATGTTGCATGCCAAACACAATTAATCATAACCAACCAAAAAAAAAAACAAAATATTGATGTCATTTGGGATCAAGAAACCGGAAATATTCTAAAATATGATGTCAATGCACGAGACAATGTTGCGATTTTTCCTCCCGCTGCAAACACAAACTGAATTTTACTAGCAAAATAGCGGACGTGCTATTTTGGGCCGCCAGGCCCGAAATAACCTCACCTATGACTACCGAATTTCAACAAGTGCAGACAAAAAAAAAGGAACGCCGCGCAGCCTTGACAGGTGAGAATACGTCGGAATGAATCGCAAAACGGCCGAAGGTTAGATCTTGCGGCACGATCGATCGATAGAACTGTCCGGGCCAGATAAAATATCGCACGGTGATTTACTGTTTGAAGGAAATCCTCATTCATAATTCATCAAATCTGGTTCAAAATTCTTGGCATCGGAACGGAACGGCTGCGGCTCATTCAAGCCCAGACGGTCGTTTACTACGTTTTGACGAATGCATGCCAAATGATTCATTCCCAGAGGTACAGAATCGGCGACTTTTTTATAAAGTTTTGATGCAAAATGGCCCGGTGTATATTAAATTAGGTTATAATAAGTTTTTAATAAATTCTAAATATTTGGTAATAGTACTACAAATATGTACCTAAATTTGAAGCATCAAAATGGATTTTGAAGATCTAATGAAGAGAATGGTTGCGAAAAATTCACTACATTCAGCATTAGAAGATCTGCCTAAATATGGAAAATCACTCATATCAAAATACAATCCTTTGCAAATAGAAAATAACATATCATTCTTCTCAGATTACTTCTGGTCGGGTTAATAGAGCTAGCAGGATATGCTAAAAAATTGAGTGGTAAGTGCTAACACAAATGTTCAAAATTGATTACAGAAAGAAATGTATTTATGTCCATAACATTTAAAGTGAAAAAGCAAAGCAAAGCTTCAAACTATTACATAGAATTAAATTATTCATTGTTAGGTTACCTTGATAAATGTTTTTGTTATGATCTTGCGTTCGTTTCAAGCTTATAATACAAAATACAAACATCTTGTAAAACCTATTAGATATTATTCGTATTTAAAAGTTTAAGAGTATATGAAAAGCCATTAATAAAGTTTAATCAAGTAAAATTCAAAATATTAACATCTGAAGCTGAAAACTACAAGCAAACTTTAAATATTACAGTAATAGTAGATAAAAACAAGTAGTCCAAATTCAAAACAACATGTCCAAATTAACTATCATGTTGTTTCGGAGATAACTTACATGTTTCCAAGCCCCTGCCGGTTGACCATTCTATGTAAAACAAAAACAATGGCAGCAACTAATCGCGAATGAAACAAAACAATTGAAGGTTTTGACGCAAATCTCTGCATTAGCGACTCGAGCCCAGCGAGCGTTACATAAGCCAAACGGCAATTAATACGGCCGATCTAATTGAAAGGCAAAATATCCTTTTGTGCGGGCAGCGAGTGCACTTCAAGTGCCAGATGCAAGCACTAATCGAATCGTAAAATTGGAGAGTTACGGATTTGTCTGGTCAATTACGAGCGCTGGTTCTTGGGAACAAACAGCACATCAAAATGTGGCGTCCGAATCTAAAAAATCTAAAAATCGTTGGCGTTCCTCTGATCGATGTATACCTAGAAATTTGTGGAAGGTGTTGATATCGATTTTATATTAGTGCGGAAATCTTGGAAGCGCTTTGAAATATTAACGTGGGATGGAATAATTAAATAACGGAGCCGAGCTTGTAAATAATTTTGTTCGTTAAAAACTCGGAAATTCTCTCAAATAATGTAGAGTGAAGTTGATGTGAATTATTTGTGTAATAAGTATTTATATTTCTATATAAAAATATCTTTAATAAGGTGGTTTTAATGATGACCATCTTGTTATGAATCAGAATTAAATGATTTGAGTAAGGTAAAAATGTTTGGATGGATAATTTTGACTTTTTTGGACACGAATTTTTTGATTTAGGTACAGAGTTTGTTTGAAAAATAATATTTTAGTCAGCACATTTATTGGAGCAAAAAAAAACCTCAATTCAAATTTGCAATTACATTTTGGTCAATAATTTATGATAGAATAATATGAGCAAAAAAAATGAAAAGAACGAAATTTAGATAAACCAATTAATGAAAGATAAGACTTAAATATATTGGTTAAACAAATAAATTACTTAGTTGGAACCATAATTTCATTTCACTGTTAGTTATGTTTCATCAAAAATGATTTTCCCTGTTCCCAGTTATTTTGTATGGCAACTATACGGACATAAAAAGAAGTATATTTGAGATCTACCTTCAAATCAATTGCAATCCCTTTAAACCGTTCATTACCTGCTACTTTTCAAACTACAGTCCACCGCTCTAGCAATTGAGCTATCGAAGGTTAACGAAGGTTATTTTCTTGAATTAACAAAACAATAAAGGCACATAATCCTTTCTAAAATGTTTTGAACAGCAAATTTTGGAAGCCATTTAGAATTAAAACAAAAACGGCATTTTCCATAATTTGGTGTAATAATCCAATTGAGGAATTTTCCTTAACTGTTTGATTTCTAATTTGGCACATATTTTCTTAAGCATAGCAAACCGTTTTAATGCAGACATTGCAAATAGAAAATATACTATTCTTGCCATATTACTTCTTGCTAATAGAATCAATCAAAAATGTTTCTTTAGAACTTAACACGTAAATGTCTTAACCAATTACTTCTGTTCAAAATTGACTGCAGAAAAAATGGCATTTGTCTCTGTAGCATTGAAAATTAAAACAAATTTAAACCCCAAAAAAATGGTACTTTAAAGGAAATTGCAGTTTGTTGATACCACACACGTGATTTAGTTTAATGAAAATGATGGTGGCGACCGTTACTATGTGGTAATTCGTTTTAAAGAGTAAATAAAAATACTTCAGACTCTTTTTACTCTTGAAAATGATTTATTTTGTGACCATAGCTTCAACCTTTATAACGCCATTGAAACTATTGTCACAAAAAAATCCTTTCTGAAATACGATATCACTGCTGACAGGAAACATCGAAGGCCTCGTATGATTCTAATTGGTACACAATTACCCACCCAAAGTCTAGAGCCATAATAATCGATCTTACACAGGAAGATCGGATATCCCAAAACTTAGCAAAATTTTTCGCCTGAGATCTCGTCTAGAAAAGACCCATTGGTACTGGACTATTCACACCAGCGATCGCGGAGGAGTGGTTTTAGTCGGTAGGAGTACGACCCCATTAAAATGGATTTCCTCTAATCTTATCAAAAAAATCAGTTGTGTAATATCATAAAGGTGAAATTTCTTCAAAGATGTATCACTCAATAATCTTGATTGATTGATTTTGATTGAAACAGGAAAATAAAAATGGCGATGACAACTTTTTGACAATAGTTCCAAAAATATGTAATTAAGTTAAGTCAAATTTTTTGACAATAGTTCTAAAAATATGTAATTAAGTTAAATATGTTTTGATGGCAATAAGTATTTAATTGGACAAACGTAACTACTACTTCTATTTAAAAAAAACAATATTAAATAAATTACACATAAAATAATGGATTGTTGGTGATGTAAAACATCGGTAAAGTATAATTTTCTATTTGCACTTATTCTGCAAATTATTAATAGTTTTACTCTTCTTACAAAAAATATTTAATTTTAATAAGCTATTGCATCATGCTATGCATAATGAAAATCTTGGGTATGTGGTATGGCTAATTCTTGCAGTAAATTCAAGTAAGAGGCACCGTATGTAAATTTTGTTTTATTTACACTCTCATTTGCATACTTGCATGTTACATTTCATTTTTGATATGTTGTAATTGCAACTAATTTATACCGTGATAAATACAACTGTGTTTACATTAGCTTATTTAATTTTATTATAAAAAAAATGCATTCATTCAAGTATACTACTAGAATTCAATTATTCAAAAGTTTTAACGGTTCCCAAAATTTTTGCAATAATTTTGCCCAAGTTTTCGACTAGAAAAGACTTATTGTCCTGGACTGGCCACAACAGTGACCAATGAGGAGTGGTTTTAGTCAGTATCTCCTCTCATCAAGAAAAGCTTTCACTACAATTATTTTTCAACGCCAATAAATCTTCAGAAGAAAAAATATTATCTTTAGTGTAAATCTACTTTTAAAAACTTCTCAACTTAATCATTTCTATATTATTTTTTATTAAGTCTTTATAAAGGCTTATAATATCAAATACATCGCTACAGATCGGATCACTTTAATATCGCAAAAAAATGCAATCCGAAATGTTTCTGGTTATGGCATGATTACGTGGATAACTTCTGTACTACCTTGTATTATGCGAAAATCCTGTATCAAAATGGTGCCATCGGAGTTGAAGGCGGTCGAAGACCTCAGCAGTCGACGCCGCCTTAAAAGAAAAAAAGAACACAAATTGAGAAATGCAGATTAATTACAAAGGTTGGTGCTTAGAGGAGTATTATATATCTCTTGTTCAAACAAAAGAATAAAGGATCTTCTAAACTAAAAATGCCTAATAAATAGCAAGCAAGCAAAGCGTAAAAAAAAATAAGAGAAGATAAAAAGCAAAGAATGTTTTTAATTTGTAAACTAAAAACAAGCGTCGGTTTAAATTTGATTAGAGAAAGATGCTAACCATAAGTGTAAAATAAACCCAAGAAAAAAATGCATAGACAAAATTTTTACATTCAAATATGAATTATTGTTTTTATGAATGATGATTTATGGTAGATGGGGATTTTAGATTATATATATACATATATGAATGAGTGGTTTTGAAGTAAAAATTAATTTTATGTTCTTAAAACCTTTCCAAATTAAGTAACAATTTCAGGACTTTTGGATTTTATAACTGAATAATTTTAAAATCGTTTGGAAAAAATTACTTATAGTTTTTATTTAAGTTCTATTTTTTTTAATTTATCAAGTGTAGCTGCATATTTTACTCATATCAAAATTAAATATTTAAACACAATTGCATTACATTATTTCAATATTATTTACAATGTAATAAAACTATCAAAGTATTAGAAATTACAATACAAAACAAAAGATTAGGCTAAGGTTTATGATAAGATTACACTTGCACTAATGAATTGTTTGTTTAGTAAATGCAGAGCTCCCCTTTGTTCGGTACACTGTATTAACGTTTGGCAGTACTACCATGAATGAAATCTGAGAATGGCCTTCTCAGATAATCTGAATATTAATGGTTGCCCATGACCGAACAAATGAATGGATGAATGGCAAATATTTATTTACAATTGACGTATATTTTAAGTGCACATGGGAATTGGTTAAGATAAGTACGTTTTAATAATGAATGTAATATTAGTAACTTTCCATTTTTGAAACTATATTAAATTATTATCTTGACAATATATTGTATTGAAAAGGAATGTTAAGTTTTAAGTTGAGTTTATATGCCAATAAAGGTCTTTTTTTTATTATCTTGACAAGTTGTTAATAATAGTGATACACTTCAAAATCATTATCAGAATAATTTTTCTACAAAAATATTAGAGTCTTACACACAATTCTCTTATCATAATCCTTGAAATCACTCGAAATTTAATCCAAAACCTGCCACATTTTCATCACTAACAGTTACCACATCACGATCACAACTGAAGCACTATTGAAAACAATTGCATGATAAAATATAATTCGTTGATAAGATTCCATTATCATTTGAGTAATAATGTGATAAGTTAATAGAATTATAGATTATTCGTATTGTTAGCTATAATAATGTATATTAAAACAATTTCTAAATATAAAATTTGTGTTAAATTTATGAAATAATTGACGAACTCTTAAGTCAACAAAATTTATCAGTCATTATGCAAATGTTATCGATATAATGTATAATGTTATATAAGTGGATAATGAGGCGTATGTTTTAATTTATTCGTGATGTAATTTTCAACTATAACTTTTTGAAATTTATATCACAATTTTATTTATAAAAACAAAAATGTTCTTGTTAAAATTGAGTTAATAGCCTAAAACCTCAATAGCAATACATGGATATTTATAATATTTGATTGATTAAATCTAAAATTCAAACAGTAAATAATTTATAACCTTAATAACAATTCATTTAATTAAATTACTTTTTTTAAATGTCAACATTCTACACACTAAACATACATACAACATTAATTCTAATCCCCAAATTACTACAACTGAAAAATGCTTTAAAATTTTTAATACAAAAAAAAACATTTAAAAACTACTTTATGTATTGTAAATATTATTATTATTTAAAAAATTTAGTTAAATACAAATTACACTAATAAATAAGACATACATTAAATTGATTATAGTAATAAAAAGGTTTATAATTAAAATTCCCTTATTTGTAGTATTGTTTCAAATTAGTGAATTTTAATTATAAACCATTTTATTAAATATTTATAAAATAAATTTTAAATCTTACCAAGCTAAATCAGCACCTATTTAATTACTTCTCACTAATCGAGGTTGGATTTTATTAATTAATGCCGCATATCTTTATAAACGATTTCAACCCGTTATTGAATTACCGGGGAATTACTAGTTCCAATCTGTTTAATTAGTAATTTCCATGATTATCTAATTACAGCAATTTAATTACGTGGAAAGGGCATCGGAGATCTTGGATTCTGTCGAGTTGGAGCTGACAGTATTTTAAGAAATCAATAATTTAATGCAGTACCTTCAAGCCGCTTCAAATAAATTGTGAAATTTAATTATTATTCGTAAAATAAAAAAAGTTCGTTATCCCATAAAATCCATATAATTGCACCAACTAATTATTGAAATTAAACTAAACATCCTATATACCCTACTTAGCTTATTTAAATAATAATTTATAGTTTCTATATTTTATCATCTATATCAACATAAGTAATATACTTTAGATTTATAAACAAAAATTAGTTTAAACTAAGTTTAAAATTTTTTTTCTACTTTTTAATTGCTGCTTATAGTTTCAGACATAATATAAATATGAATGTATGTGTACATGTGTGTGACCTATTTGGCTGTTGCATTTAGGCAGTGAACATTTTTTTTAGAACTATTTTAGAACTATTGGAGATATGATGACGCACGTTCCTATTTGTACGGGTCATAGAATCAAACACTGTGTATTACATTAGCCCCCTAACACCATTGTCGTTAGGACTTAAAATATCATTTGTTTTTGTTGCATATGTAGAAATAAAAGATGATCTCTTTAGTTTATTTATGGGCGAGTGAGTCTCTGGTCAGAGAAGTGTATTTATAGGCTAGCACAAGACAGTGAGACGAATTGGCCATCAGTTGTAAAAATAAACTGTACTCAGAGGTAAACATTTTATGCTGGTTGAAATGATTACCTCATAAATTTAACTCAAAGCAAATATTGAAGTTCAATGTTTTGTACACAAATCGGAGCAAAAACAACATTACATTTCAATTATAAATCTGATTGTGTTGTTAAAATTGTCAATTATTTTTAGGTACACGTGGAATTTAAGAGTAAGTCCTGTTTTATTCAAATAATCAATCAAAATTATTTAAAAAAAAATTTAAGAGTGAAGAAAACTGAATTTTGAGAAAATAACTTATACCTTCATTTCAAGCAAAGTTTGTAACATAAATAAATAAAAATTGATTTTAAAGAAAGTACTAAAGTTGGTAATTTCATTTAATAAATATTTGATATTTTTATTATAAACATTCAAATATAATTCAGATTGCATAAAACTGAAAACATTATATTTTATATTAAAATAATAGTTAATATTTAATAGAAAAATAAACTATTGTTTTATATTAAAACAATAGTTTACATTTAGTAGAAAAATAAACTATTGTTTTAATATAAAGGATAACATTTTCAGTGTTATGAAATCTGAATTATATTTGAATGTTTTTTCTTATAAATTTTGATTCAAAACAACCAAAACCAAAAAATTAATAGATTTATTGTTTCAAATCGTAAAATTTTGGTTCGATTCAAAATTCCACAGTTACATCAACAATACTTTCACCCAACTAACTGATAACAATATTTGCCCTTGGTGGTTATTCAAAAGATATCACAAGTAAATATACCTGTGATGTAAGTTATGCTAACAGCGAGTGTGACAGAGTTACACAGTAAAGCAATCTTAATACATAATACATTTTCATATTTTGTGTACCTTAAACAAACAAGATATTTTTGGATACTTGAATAGATTATTTCCTAGGTTCAATAAAACTCGTATTGAAAACAATATTTATTGGGCACTTTTGAAATAAACAAATAAGGAAAAAGGCAGACATTGAATTATAAAAAAGTAATTTGCTGCAAATAGCACAACCATCAAAGCAAAACAAATTTGGATTCAATATCTGACGGGTTATTGGCCGGTGAAGTAGTTCTTCCAATAAGTGATTTGTTTTGTATTATAAAATAAAGCACTAAAAACCTTTCTTCACACAGTTTGGTATTTCAAAGAAAGGTTTTTAGTGCTTTATTTATAATATAATATAATATATTATATTAATATAATAATCAAGTTTATCTTCACATAACTCATCCAATTAATTTACTATTTGTTTTGTAGTCTTAATAAGACTTATTATTATAGATTTTCAAAATGTGTTGTATGTTTAAATTACTAGAAACACATGTTACAATTACATCAAAATAAGTACATAATTTAATTGGTACATTACACGTATTATTATCAAATATTATATTAATATAATTTCTGATTTACCAAAAACATTTTCATTTGCTTATTTGTGGTAATTTTAATTTAAAGTTTAAAACTAAATATCATAAATAACTTTTTTATTTAAGCAATAACTCTTTAATGTTTTTGTAAATACTTCTTTAGCTTTTTTCATTTATTAACAGAGAAACTAACATAATAAATTACACGATATTAAAATTTTTGTATTTAAACAAACATGGGACAATTGAAAGCGCTTCCCTGACGTTATATAATTTGAAGAACCACTGACTGTAAACATAATGCATTCAATTATATAAATGTCTCAAAAAATGCCCGATTCTGACCCAATAAACCAGTTTTTGAACAAGTTAAGCTGTCATTGTGAGAAGGGTGCTGAGATGGGATTTGTGGTGAGTGAATCACTGTCATATGGGTGGATATAACCTAACAAAAAGTGGGTGCACCTGACCAGACAAAATTTGACAGGTACGGACAAGTTACTGCAGGATGTTGTCATGGAACCACGGTAACAGTCTTATGGTGTGGAATTGCATAAGTTTAATGATTATAGACAAATTACACTTCTACATTTAATTCAAATATTTTTGGAGTGTAATTTTTCTTGGTGAATGTTCAAAGAAGAGGTGTTTGTCAAATGTGGTGGTTACCTTTAGGTTTGTTAAAGATGCCAGATTCGCTCCTCAATTTTTGTTGTGAATGAAATGATGCACATCCCATAAAGACAGCGTTAATTGCGGCCAAACACTGAACAGAACCATTTAAATGTTAAATATCACATTTTTTAGTATCACAGTATTTGTATAATAAACTTGCACTATTATTATTAAAACACGGCTGCACCTCTTTTATTTCAATTAAACGTAAGAACACCTTTGAGTATGATTTATGAAAATTGTTTAATTTGTCTAGAATATGTGTAGGGGTTTCTTAAAATGTATGCAACATGTCATATTCAGTTCGTATAAACTACGGTTGGCAGATCAAGATCGAACGCCATTACGGACTGCCGGGTCAACGTCATTTTCGTACATTTCATTTCATAAATACTCCACTATTCGCACAATGAGCCGACCCATTAACTCACTTTAAAACGAACTCGAATACACAGACTGTTGTTACAACACGATAGCTTTTCTACCGATACTCCATTTTTCAAGAACTTGCGAGAAAACTACTCAGACTCACTCTTATACGATTAACTTTGGGGGTCATTTCTGAGGCGCGCATGCGTGCTTCTTGTTTCCGATATGTCTCATTTACATACAAAAATAACTATTCAATACACCCCAAACTGCCCCAAACTACACTTCGCACAATTCCTACACCACCGGCTATCACTCTGCTACCCAGGAATATATCAGGTTGACGTTAAAAAAATTGCGAAATTTTCATATTCAACGCCAAGGAAGGCGTGGTGAATCATATGGTTGTCGTCATGGCAACCTGTTGTTTACATTATAAATATTACCGCCAAAAAAATTATTAATTTGTTTTCTTCAAATTATACTAATTTGAAAGCATGAAGTAATTTTATAAGACTATATTCGATTATTTATTTAAAATTAATATTAAACGTCTGCAATGCAAATAAAAAATAAACGAGCACATCACATATTATTACTTAATCGTTATAAATAGTAGTACAAAATATTAAATTATTATTAATATTTTGTACTTTTTAATAGCTCAAATAATATCAGCTACATTGTAATGTAAATATGAATTAAAATAAATTATCAATTACTACATAGGCAACCAGTTATACTCTATTTAATTTCGTACAAATAAAAATGTTAAATAATGAATTAAAAGGAAGAACTAAAATTCATATAGTATGGATAATTTGTAATATTAAACGATTATTTAATATTAAAATAAAACCATAAAAAGTGTTGTTAATATAGTTTGTATCTGACAGTTAAATCAGATATATCTATTGCATTTCTTTTTTGTTTACTATGAGTGAAATAATACAATATAAAAATTGTACTCTGACGACACCACTTTTTCTGATACCTAATTACACAGCGTACTTCAAAAAAATGGTTCACTTATGCCTGAAAAAAAATATAACATCCAAGCATTTTTATTGTAATTTTGACCAGGGTTGATTAAATTCTTAACAATTAACTCCATCTTAAATCACAATATAGTCTGTTAACTATTATTTAATAGTTAAAATTAGTTATTGTGGTACTAAGTATGGTCAATAACGAATGAAATAATCCATGTAAGAAAAGGTTGTTTAAGTAAATACAAACTAAAAGTAAGTCGAGTATATCCATTTTAAAGATAGCTATGTATTAAATTAGTAATGTTTTATATTTTGTTTATTATACGCTGGTGTATTAATATATAAACATTTTAATAATAACATGATAGTTTTTCGGCTTTTGATTAAATCAATCAAATTTCTTATTTGAAATTAGACTGACATTTGCCACGGCGAAAAATGCTGGCAACAAATTTGATATATAAGTTCGGTACAAGCATCGGTCTCTGTTATGTGAATAATAATATTGGGTAAATATGGGCAATACATTTAGAGTCCCGTATAAAATACCTGTATAACGGGTTGCCTAGTGCACACACATTTAATTAGTAATTGATTAATAGGTTATTTAATTTTTACATTCGCTTTTTGATTAATGCAATAAATGTTTCCACAAATCCAATAATGATTTGTAAACACAGTAACTGTTCCAAGATTAATATTTAAAATTATTTACGTTGGTATTATTTTGTCTATCTGACGTTGGTATTAACCATTTAGCGTTCTCTTCATAGAAAATATACATTTCCGGTAACACCAAGAAGAATATAAATCTTCGATGTTCGACCAATATATGTTTTTTTTTCCAAATCAACTGGAAAAATACAAACATTAAATAACAACTGTGGCTGGTCAACAGGGCGTAGTAGCCAAGGCCATTAAGCACGCAACACAACAACAACACCAAGAAGAACGAAAATATCATAGCAAAAAACTACTACCTATAATATATTAGTGTACTGGGGATCATAGAAAAGATACATATCTATCTGGAAAAGATGGAGGACATTCGTCAAGAGGAACCTGACCCCATCGACTACGAATTCCATGACGACTCCGATTCGGATTCGGAGCAATGGTCAGATGACAGTGATGACACTATTTGTGAGATCCTTCCGAATTGCTCAAATCCTAAATTGCGCAATACTAAGAGATGGGTATGCTAAACTATAATAATAATGTAGCATTAGTAGTAGCTAAGTTTTATAGCTCCTCTCCAGAAGTTGTAGTTCTTGTCTGCACATAAATATTTTTGATTTCAGATGATCTTTAAGTTATTTTTCAGAAGATAGCATGCCATTTTATATGCTGCACCTTAATTTTAACTTTTGCTTTCAATTTTAATTTTTTTGTGCTATATTAACAGGTTGACTGCAATACCTTGGGACCGGTGCCGAGTTTTGCTGTGGTGTGTGTTCGCAAATATGAAAACTTTTACAATTTGCGGCACCTGTAATTTCCTTATGATAGTACTAGCATGTACTATTAGGAAAGAGAAAATCCCAACAAATTTTGATATAATATAACATTAACATGTTTGAATTAACAAAAAATTAAAATTTTATAATTACTGGTACTAGAGGACTGGCACAGAACAGGTGGGATGAGAAGTTAGTGGTCTTCGAGGACCGGTGTAGTATTCCGATTTTAGTAACACAGTCAACCTGTTAAACATGTGATTTTGTGACGACCTGCACAAAGAAAATTCATCTACTGTCAAACTGTTGGATTGGAGCTATACTGTAGTTAGGTAATCAGTTGATCTAAACGTTTTGGTAATAAAATAGATGTAGTTAGATTCTTACACTATTAATCACAATTGAGTTAGTGTTGCTTTGTTATCAGGAATTATTTTATTTTTATTGCACAGCTAAATTAGTTGCATAAAATACGTACTATTTAGGTTATACACAAGTATTTAGTTTTATTATTTAAATCAGCTGATGATTATTAAATATTGATTTCATAAGAATTCAAACATGGTTTTCACAGAGTTAGCAGTGCAATGGATAAATATCATATCGAGTTGTTCACCTCAATTTAAACATTTCAAGTTCACCACATTTTGCTATCAGTAAAATATATATGGACACATAGAGAAACTGTCTTAAAAGAAAATTTATTAATGTATATGATCTAATCAAAGTGTAGTAACAAATTTCTATTCTATCAAATAATGTTCTTGAATTAATATGGTTTAACTAAAGCATTTAAACAAATGAGTTGGTATTGTGCAATGTTATTAAACAAATAATGCTCAAATTAACTAACTTAAACACATAAATGAATTGATATCTAATGCACTATAGCCAGAAAGATCCCAGCTGTAATGCATTAGTTATTATATAAATTTATTTGATAAGTTTGATAATTAAGTTATTTTTTCAGAAAGTGGAATGTCATTTTACTGAAAATACGTTGAATTATTTGATTTTCAATAAAGTGTATGTAGTAACCTCAAATTTCGAAAGAATGAACTGAATGTTTTCTATTACTAAATTAAAATTGGGTAAGAGCCATAGTATGGTAGGTAGTTGCCAGCTGGTTTAAATAATTATTCAAATTTAAAGCAGTACATAGTTTAAAATGAACTTCTAAATAATTTTTCAGTTAAGCATTGAGTATTATTTTCTTATACAGTATCATACAATATATGTATATATATTATAATTTTTAGTGGTAAAAACATAGTAAGTGTGTTAGTTTAGTGTTTAAAATATGGGAGATTCATAGTTTTGGATTCGCATTATGATAATGGTGGATTATAATACCTTATATATAAAAGTTGGTTTTATGATGTATTAAATTATGATTATTAATTGTTGCAGTTGGTGAAGACCATGAAAACCTAGGCACAAACATTTAATGCATGCCATCTTAGAATAAATGCATGAAATAGAACAGAAAATTATAGCATTAGAATACCATTTTAATCATTTTAATTTTTTAATTAATTTCATATTACACAGTGCTAAAAAAGAGTATATATATGAGTTATTATTTTTATGTGTATTCATTTCTTATTTAAGAATTTCCTTTTAATTGTTTGACTTTTTATTTTTCTTCTTATTATTTACTTGGACTAAAAAATGATTGCATCATTAAATTGGTTGAATAACATAGTTTTAAGTTATATGAATATTTACATCACCAATAAAACACAGTTCTATTCCATTCTTCACAGGTTTATTTGTTAGCTAGATGCACGTTAATTAACTTACACAGTTATTGATAATTGTACTTTTTACTCAAAATGTACATCTAGCTAACAAATTGTGAAGAAAGGAATATAACTCTGTTTCATTGGTCGATTAAAATATGAACATCGGTAATTTAAAATACATATTTGGTTAGATTTGGTTTTGGGTATTTAATACTGATTTTTATGCTGTTGTGAGTATATAATATAATAGTATTAAAAAAAATAGATTAAGTTTTGTCAGAATGACCTAACTGTAATGTTTTACTCCTCATCGATTATGTTAGTGCATTTTCTGTTTTTCTTTCATTATTTCACATTGGTTTTATTTCTTCTTATTGTCATATTTTGGTTTTTACACATTCATTCCAGGTTTATGTCCCATTTATTGGATTTGAGTTCGAAGGATGTAACAATCAATATGAATATGTCCATATACCCATAATACTATTGAAATATTGGTTTTCTTTCCTCTCATTGTCATATTTTGGTTCTTACACATTCATTGCAGGTTTCCATCCCATTTATTGGATGCGAGTTCGAAGGATATTAAAATTGATATAAATTATATGCCCATGTAATTATACACTATTATTAATATATAATTAATTGTAATATTAATAGTAACAAAGAGATTTATCTCAGGTGAAAATAAAATCATCTATGATGTGAGTTGAGAGGTTTTTTGCGGCGTTCCTTTCTTATTATCAATACTCCAATTCTCCTCATTTGATTTTTACCTATTATTTTCTCTATTTGAAAATAAGTACTGTGATTTAGCGTCCGTAGTTAATGTTTTATTAGAAACGACTCCGTAAAAGTGTAGCTGTTATTTAATGAAGAGAATGGTTGTGACTATGTGATTATCCATACTTACACAGAATTGAAAAATGCGCTCTAAATAATTATATATGGTTAAAACAGTGAATTTTTCAATTCAGTGTAACTGAACTTGCTATTGTAATCACTTATGTATGTTAAATAAATCTGTATATAGTGGCGCCATCTATTTTTTATTAGCAGTTCAGAAACTCCGTAACATTCCTCACCTACAAATAAATAGCGCAAACTTGTGTGTGTGGGGAATAAAGTAATGGATATTTGTAAAGATTCTATAGGATATCATATATACAAATATGTTTTATTTATGTTATTTTCGCTATCAAAAGCATGTGCTTAAGTATCATTACATTTTTGGTCTTTTTAGAATTCATGTGTTGTATTACCGTTGATTGAAATATTTCAATCAACGGTATTACTATACGTATTATGTTTTTGTCATGTATAAGCACTATCGCACTACAGGTGGCGCTCTAAGCAGGACACTAATTTGATGATTCAGTTATGTTTGATTATCAACTGTTGTTGACCCAGTTATAATTATTCTATCGTTACTTTGTTTTACTGTTGCTTTGTCGCAACCGGTAATGTTTCAGTTCAGAAGTGCGAGAAGATAAATTCACTACAATTGTGTCATGTGTTTACCGCTTATGTGATCTGTAGAGACCACAGAATGTATTCTAGGTTCAAGTTCATTTGATCTACTCTAACCATAGATTGCAAATAAATGTAATAATTCTGGTAGTTAATACAATAGATTATTTACATTAATTCATCATGATTCAGATTACACTTAAAATTACATCTTAGAAAACATTCCTAATTCGCCTATAATTTGTATGTATTAGATATAAACAGATTTTTTTTGCATATTATAATAGGTTGGTACTCGTGAAGGACGATTTTCATTTCTATTTATTTCCGCATTCCCTTAACAGGTGTAATAGATATTTTGTGCTAGGTTGTTACGTTCTTCGCATTACCCCTCGTTTACTCCTATCGTATTTCCAATTATTCTTTTAATTGGCGATAATGGGATTCTTCAACAGACGGAAACCGCGAGAATATGAGGTACGTCAAAGTAAAAGGATACGTAACCTCTTTGTTTCACGCTTTGCCGGATTTTTTGCTAATGTTAAATTTTATAATGAATGTTTCGAGATGAATTTGTTTAGAATATGATAGACAGGTAATGTAAAGGTAAAATTGTAGATAATCCAGAATTACAAGAAGATTTCTATTGACTACAATTTTGTCGTGTGTTTACAAGAGACTATAGAATATAGTCTAGGTTCAAGATCCGTTGCTGCAATGTAACCATAGGTGTCAGATTAATATAATAATTCTGGTAGTTGGTATATGATTCAGATAGTTTCATGCATTTGTACTATCAAGTTTTAATATATTTAGTTATATGAAAAAAACTCGCTCAAAAGTATTCATCTGCGTACAGTACAACTGACATTTTGCAATAATTTAAAAATACGAAACATTTTGTAAATCTACAATGTGTCTTACTATAGAGCAAATCACTTATTGAAACAACTACTTTCCTGCAAATAATACAAAAGATTTTGAAATATACAAAAGTTATTTACCAAATATGACAATTTGCATTGAGTTTCTTCCACAAATAAGAGAATTCAAATATTACAAAACAGGAGGCACATGTAAATGCCTCCTATAAACTAATCATACATTTTGATATTCATTACTTTGCTTCTAGTTGTGTCCCTAATAATAAATGGGTATACTATCAATTTCATTCAAAATGGAAAAAAATTTGAGGCGTTCAGTTGTCTTATGCAACATACAAGCCCACAAATACAAATGATGGTGAAGAAGATTTAAGCAGATTTATATCAATAAAATATAATGCTAATTATCAATTTGAAACATTGCTTTGCAATGATTTATTACTTATTGGTTGTGTGTAAGCAAAGGTAGCTTCTAGCAAAAAAATAGTAGAGTTGTAGTGAATGTCATGAGCAGGAACAATGGTATCTCTGTTTGAAGGATATTGGAACTAAAATATTTTAATTTGATTTGTTTTCTGTTTTGATTAATTTCTAGATGCAGTTCTTTAATGCTATTTACAGGACCAACTTCAAATATTTCTTATGTAAAATCGTTTAAATTAGGTCTATCTTATTCTATCCATCTAAGAAAAAAAGATAACATTAAAATACTAAATGTCTAATTTTATAGTATAATAGGCCAACCTTAAGTTTTTAAAAGGTAAAAAAGGATAACATTCGATATCTCCTAAACTATTACATTGGGGATCCATTTTTATTAAGAGTATTTTTTGTTCTTATTACTACTACCTAATCACACAAACATCATACAATATATATATATATATATATATATATATATATATATATATATATATATAATATTCTGTGTTATATTGGATTTTTAATGTTTGCTAATTTCCTAACAATATTTGTTTGCATTAATATTGGATTTTGTGAGTATGTTGAAACTATTTTTTTATGTTAATTTTTTCATGCGGTGTTCCAGTTTTATAGATAACACGATATGTTAGCTCTACAATATGTTAATTAAAATGAAATAAATGCACATTTTAAGTTTTTCCTCTTTGCATGTATAGTTCTCTATTAACCATGTTTGCAATATCTAATGAAAATTACATTTGCGTTAAGGCCTTAGCTTTTAATTTGTAATTGATGTACAATGATTTCATTTTTGAAGGCTGTAAATTATGCTGTGCCGAAGATACTAACTTCGGAACTTCTACTCGATGAGGACCAGAGTATTGTACTAACTTATTGGGAAATTTGCATTAAGGATCATAGGGAATGCGATGTGAATTATACCTTGCTCTATACTTTAATCGCCGGCTTAAGTTTAGCGGTAAATTTCTATAAGAAGAATGTCCTCATTACGGGATTATGCTCTACACCTATTGCTTTTGACGCGTCGATGAAAATCTATTGTTACTGCAAGTTTCGACATTATCAAGGGGTCGTCGATAATTTGCTCAAGGCGATGTCTGATGTTTACAACTTCATGAAGAAAGTTATTCGATATTTAAAAGAACGTGAAGGATATTTGTCAAGGACACGGTAAGGATTATATTTTAAATTTTTTAAATATAAGTTAAATTAAATGAAAATGCATGAACGTGATACCTAACAACTTAGCGTCCTCTACGTTCGAGAAGATAAACTACTTGGCCTGAAAGAATGTATAATTAGATTGACTTCTCGAATATAGGGGTCATCAATATATAATTAAATTATTAAATTGCTTATCATATCGTCAATTTATGGACTAATATATATATATATGTATAAATTAATTTAGTTTTCTTTATAATATAATCTGTTGTTACGTTTATAAATAGTAATCTTAAGTTGAAAATCCTTTTGTTAAGAATTAGACATAACATATTGGGCTCGTTTTATTTCACTTGTACTTTAGTTAATATTTAATTTATATAAATTTGTTCAATCTAAAATTTCATAATGCTTCATTTTTTGAGTATTTTAGGCCTGTCTTGAGTGATTTTCTGTTCACCGTCTTAATGAATTCCGAAAAATCTTTCGCCACCATTATCTTCAATTCTTTCCAAGATGTTACAATTGCAGTTCAGAGGGCAATTCAAGATATTTGCGTGACAAATCCGGTATGCGCTAATGCTTATGAGGACATTATAAACCTGAACTTAAAAGAGGAGAATGTTCATTTTGATAATGGCAACTTTGCACCTATAATAAAGGTAAATAATTTTTAATTCATTCTCTTATACACAATAAAAATGAATAAATTCTATATGTATTAAAACGTTTCAAGTATAGAAATAAATAATTATGTCGCTTAAAAATGTTTAATTAATTGCATTAATAATTAAGTTAAATAATTTTAAGATTGTTAACTTTGTTTTATTAATTGTAGGATACCTTTTATAAATACTGTATGGTGATGTCAAATTTTCTTGGATCACTAGTAATTAAGTTGGTCTTAGAAATGAAACAGGAGCAAAGTTTTTATATTGTAATGGACACGACAGTTAAGAATTTGATCAAAAGTTTAGAAGAAACATTACATCATGAAGTTACCTTTCAAAATAAGATTAAAGTGCTCCCTTCGCCCAGTATTAAGGAGGACCGAGGCCAAAATAAGAAAACAGTTTTGGAAAAAAAAGTGTCCAATGAAGTACTCATGTACTTCAAAATTGGTCATGAATTGGCAAAAATTTTAGATGACAATATAGAAGTAAGTAATACTTAATTTATATTATCTGCAGTTTATATAATAAGTACAATTTATTCGAAAATGTGTGTAATACATTTGAATGCAATCCCAATTTTATATTATCAAAAATTTGCTTATCTGTTATATTGCAGTTCTATTTTTATTTCTAGTATTTGTGGTTGAATATAGAGAACATTTGAATATAGTCACTTTAGTATTAAGAAAGTAATAGTTAATTTAGGTGTTTCAATTATTTTATATTGTGATTTTATCGATATAATTTTTGTAAGCTGTGTGTTTGCTCATAATTATATCATACACTGGTTGTTAGTAATAAACAAGTCATTTTTAAAAGGATGTAAACAATTAATATATATTTGTTTAAAATGCTAAATTGTATTGTATTCTTTTAGGTAGACCAAACAGCATGTAATAACTCTATTAGCGCAATTATTGAACACCTAAAAATGTCAAATAACAAAATCGGCTTATTAGAAATGATGATGTTAATGCAAAAACCGCCTCAAAATGTTGCAAAGCCTTTAATGTCAAACGAAGAGATTTCTGAAAATCCTGCTCCACCACCACCCGTTATGTATGTTAATGAAATCGTAGAAGACATCAAGGATGAGGTCTTTGAATGCGTGGTCTTAGGTACCTACCGGTATAACTATAAAGTAGAAAAAGTTTTCTTATAATATTTTTTAGACGAATCAGACGCAGAAGACGATTATGTCATGAACCGAAGCGACGCATTCGAAAACTCTGCAGAAATGCTGAAGAACAATCGGCGTTTAATCGCCGAGTTAAATTTGAAACTCGACAAAATTAGGAAGCATAAGGAGCTGATGAAGGTAATAATCTTGTGTGAAAATTTTCTATTGTTTCTATAAGTTGAAATAATTAAATGTTAATTAGCTCCTCACTAAGTTGAGTAGTTATTTAGGTTTAAATTAGTTGTCAATGTAAATAACTTTTTAAAATATTTTGTTATTTACGGATGTGCTTTGTTTAAAACCGGTAATTGTTTTTTTAATTTTAAGGAGCCTCTAAAAAAAGAAACTTCAACTGAGGAGCTGCCATCACCCAGTTATTTGGTATGTATGACAGAATTACTATTGAATTATAGTTAATTAGTATTACTTAAATGTAATTATTTATTAAGTAATGAACATTTATCATTATCAACTGTTAATAGATTAAAATGGAGGATTCGAAAGAGGACGTAACCCCAACTCAAGTGCAAGTAAGTTGCTTTCTGATATTCTTTTCAAAAATATTTTCTAGCAGCAATGTTCGGGTCAGCAATTGGATGACTGTTACCATTCACCATTGGGATACAATTAATGGTACTTTTGAGAGACGAAGGGGACCCTTTAAAGTTACAAGCTCATTTACACACACACAAATAACATGGCGGAAGGATAGCTAAACAATATTACTATATGCTTTTTTTATTTTAAGGGGAATCTGCAATCGCCAAACACACCTCTTGAGCTACCATCATGCAGTTACCAGGTATGTATAATAGGATTATACAACTTCTTAAAATCTCAAAATGTCTTAGGTTTTCAACATATTTTGTTATTATAAGAATTTGTTAAAATTCCTATATGATGATTAAAATGTTGTTTCAGTAAAAATAGCTTCATTATAACAAAGTACCATGAATATCCTATTTGTTGTGTATAATATATGTTTATTTTTAATTTTAAGGAGCCTCGAATAAAAGAAACATCATCCGAGGAGCTGCCGTCACCCAGTTATTTGGTATGTATAATATAATTAGTACTGAATTCTAGTTTATTAGTATTACTTAAATAAAATTATTTATAAGTAATCAACATTTATCATTATCAACTTTTAATAGATTAAAATGGAGGATTCAAAAGAGAACATAACACCAACTCAAGTGCAAGTAAGTTGTTTTAGTTTAGTTTACTTTAGGTCAAGTTTAGATAGCTATTATTGCCAATGTTTATATCTTAGGTCATAAACAGTCAATTAAATTATTTCTACTTTTAAAATTTTCTGGTTTGTAAGTAGTTTGTTGTAGTGTAAAGTGAATGTAGGTTCTATATAAAATTAATTAATCAATTATTTCAGTTATGTCCACCACCTAGTGAAGATGTCATGTACCAGCTTCTAGTGAGTATTAAATATTAAATTGCTTTAGTTTCACGATTAATCTGTATATTTTCATGTTAATTTTCTAATTTTATGAATATCAAGTCAACATTTGAATATTTATTGTAATAGAATGATATTTGTATACACACTCTGTCTAGAGATATTATAAATGATAATTATTACGATGTATTACATTTTTTTCTTATTTGCAGGCTGGTTTTAAACAAATTCCATTGTCCAGTCATATGTTCAAGAGGGCAGAAGACATTTTTGGAGACAGTAGTGATACTGACCAAGATGATTGAATTGATGATGAAACTCTATAATACATTGAAATAAAACAACATAGTTGAGAGGGTTTCACTGCAACATGTTTCACCACACCTTGAATACTGTGTTCATGGATGATGAAGACATGGTGTGGTGAAACATGTTGCAGAATTCAACAACTGTGTTGTTTTATTTCAATGATAAAGATGATCACTGCCATACATTCAAGAGGGAACCTGACAAAGTTCTTGGAGACACTATTTTTTGTATTTAACTTATTTTCTGTATATTTTGTACATAATCCATCTCCATAAATGGTGCCAACATTAGTTTTAAGAAAGTAAAATAAAAACACATTGTTATACTAACTGTATGCTTTTTTTCAGTTATAATCCTAACTTAATGCCAAGTAGATTATTTGGTTATAGTATTATTTTGTTTGTAATTTACAAACATGTACATCAGAATTAAAAGTGTGGGATGAAACAGAATAGGAGGATATTAGCCATTCCTGAGGATAACCTAGTAAAAAAGGTAATTAATCACAACATTAATTTCTTTTCGCAAAAAATTATATTTACATAATAATAATTCATCATAAAAAAATTGACTTGAAAATAAAATTATATAAAAAGATATAAATCACAATTTTTTGGAGAAGGCAATTAAAAATATTTAACAACTTGCTATAAATGATTATTTAAAAAAATGACTGGGAACCAACAAAGTACATGAAGTACAATTTCAGGTGAAAATATTCAGTTTTGAAAATTATTTAAGTGATATAATATCTACCATATTAAACGCTGGGTATCTTTAAAGTCATCCCAATAAATATCTTTATTAAAGAATATCCTAAATGTAGCCATGTTGATAACTAGATGGTAGATAAATTCAATGACTAGAACTTGGTATGATGTGGTTTTCTTAAATAGTCTGAAAAGGATGTAAGGAATGAAAAAGTATCTCAATTCAATCAGTCCTTGGAAACAGAGCACTAATATTGCTGTGGGTACAAACGAGATTAGAAACCGAACATCAGAGGTATCATATGATGAACGTAGAACCGCGTAGCTCCCAAATAAATAGACAGGACTCCATGCAATTCTAATTTCTGGTGAAGAAAAAAAGTATTTCCATACGTAGAATATATAATGTCGGTTGTCTGCTAATAAATAGGGATGAATGATTGTGTTTGATTGTACCAACAGCGTAATTGCATAAAGTATTGGTACAGAAATGTAGTAATAATTAACACTTACTTTAACAAACTTAATAATGTATGAAAGAAAGTGTGGCCATGAAAAGACTAATGTAAATACAAAGAAGTAAAATATTTGTGGTAAGTGTAAAACAGCGGTATGTGCTTGTTTATCCCCTACAACAATACTTCCATTTAAAAGGATGAAAATAAAAAAACTAAACAGTACAGAGAAGTAACATCCAAGTTCTATCCATAATTTAGTCATATTTTTACAATTCTTCATTGTAGCCAACGGAGAATTGATTATTAATTTTACTAAACGCAGCAGCTCCTAAAATTGAGAATAATAACATATTAGTTTCAATATATATTTACAATTAAAAAAATATTAATTATGGTTACGATAATAATTGCTATTGAAATAAATATATTATTTAGTAACCTATGTAATGTTTTTTTTACTATTAATAATTTTCATAACATCATAATTTCTCTCTTATTTTTTTAGTAAGTAAATTTTGTACAGTTTTACCATAATGTGAAACTTACTTGTTGTGAAACACTAATCTTATTATCAACCAAGTGTTTTCTTGCAACCAAGTTATTGTAGACTATTCCTAAAACTCTTAATCCCATTACAAACAAAACATAGATGATATTTGTTTGTCGGACTACCACTGATAGAAAGCCTACAAACAAAACAAAACGAATACATTTAAATAAAATTTCGTTTATTGTTTACCAAATAATGAGGCCAGGAAATATCTTCCAGTTACTCCGAAATATAGCAAACACATAACTGTAGTCACACTGAGTACGTCAGTGTAGTATACTTGATTAAAAAAGAAAAGTGGTGGTAGTATTGCAATGTTGACTCCAGTGAGTATACTTTTGTACATTGTTTCCTAAAATTATAAGGTGGCATTACCAGATATTTTTATAAAAAAATATGTAAAACATGAGGGTGGATGGTAATAAAACACAGTATTATTTCCAGTTTCAATACATAATTATGTGTTACTAATAAGTGTTTCACTACATAAATTTTAGTAGTACATGCTCTAATTTAGCGATGGAATGATTGTAAAAAATAAATATTTTTAATAGCTTTTCTATAAAAATTTGTTGTTGAGTTACGTGAAGATATCACTTTCTATACAATTGATTTTTATTTCACTAGATGTACATTTAGGGTACTATGCACTCATTATCAATAGCTTATAACTAATGCTTTTCTAAATGAATTGTCTTGGTGATTTGCAGTAATTTTCCCTTTATTTTTGCAAAATAAAAGTTTTTTATTGATTTGGAAATTTAGTTATGTTATTTAAATGATTATAAATTTGAAGTTATTTTAATTAATTCTGTACATATTGTTCCTTTATATCTGTTTTTCAGATTACATGTATATAATTCAAAAAAATCAAATCGATGAAAAATTTACAGAATGAAAACGTTAGTACTTACTTTTGGCCGAAGAATATGTCTTAAAGCAATAAAAAGTATAACATTAATACTTCCAAAAATGACATTGGTGAACCGCAAACAAGATATATGGCATTTTTCGAAAGGGGCGCAAAGTAGAGTCGAAACCAAGTACAAACCCGGCAAAGTGGTTATTTTCGGGTCCCACTGACAACAGAACTCACAATTAAATACCTTTCGACACTACAACAGTGGCGTTTAGTCGAATACCTTGAAGAAGTCATAGTTACAGTATGCCAGCCCCTGCGGCAGGTGGAACAGTTCGTCGATGATGGTATTGGAAGTCAAGTTCACCTTTTGCAGCAATACCGCGCTTATAATGAAGTGCAGAGATGCAAGGCATATTATAATTATTGATTCATATTTTGATTTAAAAATTACTTGTTTCTCCATTTATGAATTATGAAAATTTTTTTAGGTTAAATTGTGTTGGCAGAATCAAAATATTGATGTTTCACATTTACATCAGTAGATGTCGCCAATTATAAATTATTATTACGGCTTTATTTATTTACAGAAAGAATGTAGTACATAAAATATATTCTAGTGTAGGCGAAGTTCAGGTAGTTGACATTATTTATACAAATTACAAATTTATATTTATACGGAATTTTTATTTAAAGGTTTTGTGTAGTAAATAATGGGATCCACGTTAATTTATTACAATAAATATTATTATCTGTAAATAAGTTTACTACCTAACAGATATATTCAAAATGTTAAATTTTTTATCTTCGGTTATATAATTTATGGTGATAATTTTTAATTTTTACATTAAATTCGAGTTGTATTTTAATGTATCACTATTTCAATTGCTTGTACGTTTAAACAATAGTTTTTTTTCTTTACTTTAATTAAGTAAATTTTATTTTAAGTAATAAAAATTTTCTTCATTAATTAGATTTTCTTATGGTTTTACAGATTTCTTCTGCTATAATATCGGCAACATAATTATAGAATCCTACTACTACCGATGGCATTGGATATTTTCAATATATTAACATAGATGGCACTACTTAGCTTAAAACGTGACCGACCATTAACAATCGAAAGCTCCTTATTCTGCTTCTCTTCTTTTAAATTTTATATCTTTAAGACGATCGAGTCAAAAAGTAAGTAATCTATTATTTGAAATACTATGTTATCTATTTGTCACATTTTCTTATTAGTTTGATTTAAAACTACTGATTGTAACATAAGCGCTAAATGTATTATAAAGTTTATTATTGCAGTAAAATTGTATTGAAACACCAACACATTCTTCACAAAATGATTTTTTATTTACTAGATGTACATTTCGAGTACAATGCACTTATTATCAATAGTTAAATATAAATAAACATTTAATTATTGATAATGAGTACATTGTACTCGAAATGTACATCTAGTAAAGAAAAATCACTTTGTGAAGAAAGTGTTAGTGTTTCTATACAATTTTACTATAATAATTTTCACGTAACTTAATAAATATATTTCTTTTATTATTGAAGGTTTACAAGATTAATGTTTTCTAGATTATTTTTTATAATTTGGATATTTATTTATTAGTTGCAGCACAAGTGTTAAATATGTAAAGATTATTAATTAAATATTATATGATTTGCCATATTAGCACTTATTAATAGTTGGTTATTTTGTTTTTAATATTTTGGATGTTTGTAATTTGATTTATGTTTTGTTTATTAAAAATAAGTAAAAATTAATTTAATAATTTGTTGCTGATTATTTTATAATTGATATAGGTGCAGTAACATATAAAATAAAATTTATAATGTTTATTTTTTATTTGATAAATGTATAAATTGTGTATATTTATAATAATTAATATTTTAACATTAGGTGTGGTGAATTAATTTTTACGAGTGTAGCTCGTTAAGGAATATTGAAGCAAAATGAATTATAAGCCATTAGTTGATAAAGTGGTGGGTTAATAACGATTAAAGCAATCAAATCCCCCATTATCAGATCGGATCGGATAGTGTTGGAGATTTGGGTAGTAGGTTATGCGGATTTAAATAAAAGGTTTTAAATATCAACGTTTAGCACAAAGGGAATATGCCGGAGGATCTTGTTAGCATTCAGGATATTCTCTAACTAAGCCATACACATTGCGGTCCGATAGCCTTAGCCCGATATACCAAGCCATTTGTTCGTCGACACTGATAACCGCAAGAAATCTGCATATCAGATCAGACCAATTCTACTTCACTGCGACTGCCGTATTATGTAGACCTCTCTAATAGATCTAGGGCTTTCGCTTCCCTTTTAAATCTCATTTACACTGTTTTCAACCACACCATGAAAAATACCTCCAGCTTCACAGATTCCACAGCGTGTTCACAAATATTAACTCTCTATCAGTTATTAAAATAATTTTTCGTTTTTTAAATATACATTAAGGTATTAAATTATATGCGTATAGTGATAGGAATAGGATTAACATGTAAAAGGGCTTAAATTAGAATATTTGTTTAGCGGACAATACAAACTCGGTGTTGAAATGTGACACAATTTAGTGGATATATTTAAAGATGGGATGATGCAGGGGTGCTTTGGGTATTATACCCTTGTAGCTCCTTAGTGATAATGGCTGGTGTAGTGGCATCACTCAGTGGAGCCCGCTTTAGCGCTTTAGGGAGATTGTCTATTGTGTCAGCTTAAAATTGAATCCAACTCGCGTTAAAATCGACAAATCGTTCCGTCGTATCATCGCATTTCACTTCGATTGTACAGTTCTTGACTTGAAATTAAATAAAACAAGACTGCGAGTTCATTTATTCCAACAGACGAGTGACTGTGGGCGGGCGGTAAATCCTATATTTCATTAAAGCTGATCCGAAAATACACGGCTTAATTCAACTTAAATGCAATACCAGATTTATACATATAAAATTATATTATATTTATTTAACACAAAAATAAAATTGAGTATATTAATAATTAACTAGAAATTAAAATATGAATATTGAACATTCCAATTTAATTGTATATACAATCTATCTACGAATCTTAATATAATTTGTATTGCGGGGGAGGTTTTTAACAGTTTTGGAAATAATGTGACAAAAAAGCGTACACACCGTGAGAAAGTAGATCAACCCTAAAAATTCAAAAGAACAGATTGCGCCAACGGTAAAAAAAAACAAAAGCTTTCACATATCGTTACATATTTAATGTCCGTGGCTCTTTTTGTGCGGCGTATACATAATAATAAATCACATACAAAGCAAAGTGGTATTCGTTACGCTTATTTCCTCCGGTTAGTTTTAATAATATTTTAACCACCGCGTAAACGGAAGTGTTCACAAAGCCAGGCACTCTTCCATGACCGCTGTGGGCAGCGCGAGGGGGTGCGGGGGCGCGACGCCGGCGAAACGGTCTCAGATGTCCGGCTACCCCTCTGTTCGGGGCACAGGAACGGATTTGTGTGCACCAACACGCGAACACCTGTCTGCGCTAATTGCCATCCCCCCAAATTATACCTCCCTTGATTTGTTCCTGATTGATTCCGGTCCGATGCGATCACACGCCGTGATTAACAGGTTCCATCCGGACTTTTATTCAAATTCGATTCCTATGCAGCCCAATTTATCACCGCAATAAAAACATCATTAAGTCCTGAATAAGTAATTGCCATTTACATACGTTTATAGCTATTTTTAATATTTAAATTAAAGCTAAAGCTAATAAAAGATAATAATATAAAAATATTCAATTATTATATTCTGTAAATTGATTGATTCCGCAAATAAATTCAAATTCAAACTCCTTTCAAATATTTAGAGCTATTTATTTATTTATGGTACTTGATTTTATTTTTTCCAATCATTTTTATGCTTAAGAGTTTAAGAAATATAAAATAGTGTTATCATTATTGTTCTTATTATAGAAAGTGAACGAAATTATTATTTTTTTCAGACCTAAATTTCAAATACAATTCTAAACAAGCAAAGCAAATAATTTCAATCCAATTCATTTTTACATGATTCAAATACATAATTTATTTAGTTTGTGACTATAGTGTCAACCTTTTATCAAACGTATAATAATATATATTAACAAAGTGCATTTTTTAAACATCCTGAATACAAGTAATGACTTTAACCATTAATTTTATTTTTAAGTGATAGTTTCTACATAAATATTATTAAATTTTTAATTGATTAATGGTTGAGGCGTTAACTTCGTGATACATCTTGGAAAAGTAAACAAAAACGTTTACTTTATATAAAGTGTGATATCAACAAAGTAAACGTTTTTGTTTAATTAATTTTTTTTATTAATAATTAAATTTAAAATATAGTATATCGAATATTTTACGTTGCTTTTTAGGCTGTAAGAATGTATACCATCATCATTTAAATAATATTGTCCGCTGAAAAATGATTCACCCAAGTCACGTGCCCGCCGGTCCCGGGCCTATAAGACGTTTCAAAATTTCCGCTGGAAACTTCCTGATTGGACATTCTTGTTTCATTATGCGGCACAAATGAAATCCAATTACGGCGGCTCATAATGCGGCGGATAAATCAATTGGAAACTTAAATAATGAAAATAGATTATAACCCTATCGAGTTGCCACGCTATCGCCGCGCATAAAGAAACGGCTGAGCGCGATTTGTAAAGGAGGAAAAAGTTATTTGGAACGGACCCATTCAGCGCGGTTACAAATAGGGGGTGTGCGAGTTGCAGGGAATTGCATACATTTCCCTACATTACAGTAGCCCTAGCTGTCGAAACGTCAATCCGCAATCCGGCATTACGGTTGGGCGCTAGTGAAGCCCTTCAAGGAGATAAAACCAGATTAGAGTACCGCGACAGCTTTGGTGGCGGCGCCGGGCGGGAAGAAAAATAGTTTTCTCAATTATAGAAATAACAAGTCGCGCCCGAAGAAAGGCCGACTCTAAACGGAGGGCGGGGGGATAAAAGATAGCTGAGAGGTTTAATGCTGGGGGAATTTAAACTTTAAATATTTTATCAATACATGGGGTGTTCTCGTAAATACAATTTGCTATTCATTCTATTTTATAGTATGTTCGTGTGTATTATGTTTAAATCATACAAACATACAATTTAAGATTAAAATTAAAATTATTTAATAAAAAGATAATAAATTAATTAATAAATATGATGGGGGCGACATTTTAATTTAAATATAAGACATGTTTTCTAATGTATCGATATGAATATATACAATTTTACAGTATATTACAAACAATAATTACACGATTATAGTTTTGATCTTTGCAGGCCAACATATAAAAGTGTCTCGATAAGTTTTATTTTTAATTAAAATATAAGTAATATGTTTTTAATAGATATAACATTCTGGTACTGTATAGGAAATAATGAAAGGAACTACACAGTTGAGAGGGTTTCACATTTATTGTTGAACACTGCAACATGTTTCGCCACACAGTGGCTTCATTAGTCAGATGAAGGAATAATGAAGTTAAGACAATATACTGATAAAGAATTTAATGAATGTTTCCTTTATGCTCAAAAACAGGCAAAACATTTGATGCTAATACAGATGCTGTATAAATATTGATAGTGCTGAAGACAGTAAATCATTTAAATGATAAGTTTTCAAAACATAATCGCCCACGATTGGATTTTAAACTCGGTTTTAATTTTCTATGTTTGTTATTTAATCATTACTACGTGGTAATTCATGATGAATATTAAATTAAAACTATATTTTGGTTTATTGTTTGTTATTTATTTAGTTTAGTTTATTAAGAGTAGGCAAATGAGAAATATTAATTAAAGTGAAAGATATTTGAAAACTGGCGGAATCATTAATATATCTTCGGTTTAATCTTGCAAGGCACGCGCTGGAGTTGTCACAGATTTCTAATTACCACTATTAAGGGCGGCATGTGCACGTTATGACAGTTTAGAACTCACTTGCAGGCACTTTTGGTGGCGCACAATATCCGATATAAAGGTTACGTGTTTTGCGGTCTTCAATCCACTTAAAATTCATTTAGGTCCTAGGCCGTGGCCATTACGGATTCATGACGCACCCTTAGACCGACCACCGAAATAATTAATATCCGAATCGCCGAGATTATTTTTCCCCGGGCCGGATGATATTTTTGGAATATTATCGGGCGGCTCCGCGCGTCCACACGTCCAATTGGAATATCGAAAAGCATAGATAAAAAAAAAAAAAATAATTTCTGCCCGTCCCCGATAAATCAATATTTTCCCTTTTTCGCGGCTACCACCATTCGGCCGTTCCCGATCGAAAACAATAGATTCACTGTTTTCAATTAAACGACACAACAAAAAGTGCTTTGCTTTGCTTTTGCATAAATATAGGGACACATCGGTCCGGTTTGGGGCTGATAAAATCAGTGGAATCCATCGGACGCGCACACATTGCACACAAACCAGAAAATTATATGTAATTTTTACGTTCGGAAGTTCTCCGGCCGAAAATGAAGCCATTTATTATTTGCGAACCATTGGACTTCACGATTTGATACACAATTTTTTTTTGTCAACGCTCTCACACTTTTAAACGATTATCGATCCCGCATAGAACAGATGCCTTTACAAATAGTTTGCCAAATCGAAAATTGGTAACCAACAAATAATATTAAATTCAACTTAGATATTTCTTAATATTCTTATTAGTTAAATAAAAAAGTACTTATCAGCTTATTATAGATTTGTAAATGGTTATAAGAAAAATAAATGGACATTAAATTAGTGGATGCGGGTATTTTTTTTTATGCGTCGGCGTGTCGGTGGATGATTTCATATTTAAGCAGTCGGTTGTGCGTAAAGGGTAACCGGAGTAACTGGGGTAAGTGGGGTAACTGGGGGGATTAAAATCGGTAACTAACAAGCCGTTACAATTTAAAGCCGATGATTAAGGGCCATTTCAGACTACGAATGTCGAACACGTTGTAGAGGCTTATAGTCTTAAATGATTTCCCTGCGCACCTATTAATTCAACCAACTGATTTATTCCTCATACAGTCCGTGATATATTGTCGACTATAAATTATTACAATTCATATTGGAGCACACACACACCAACACGAACATGTGAGCTTCAATTTGTATTATTTTAATACAGCCGATGCGTGTGTTTGTACGGGTCGGGTATATGGGCGCTCGTTTAATCCATCTCAAATTCATTTTTAAATTGATATTTATTAATTTATAATTATTAATCAATCTGATGAAGAAGAAGATCATTACTTTTATTTAAAATTACACATGACTATAGTTTCGATTAACAGCTAGTCATTATCAAACTTAAACTTCATCATATTTAAGCTGTATCACAATCAAACAATTAATTAATTTATTTTTTAGGTTAATAAATAAATAGTACAAGTATGAAAATAATACCAGTTTTATTTATCGTACCAAGAAATTTAAAGAAGAGACTGAAGATACGATTGATGAATCTTTTGTGAGTAATTAAATTGCTTATGCTATGTAAAAAAATATATAATCAAATATTGTTTGATCTCTAAAAGTTATTATTATTTTTGTGCGATGTGTGAAAGTGATGCGGTGAAAGCTCCCACTCACAATGATCGAGCTTTATTGCTTTAGAGAGCTTTTTACTTTGTCCGATTTAATTTAGTGAATGGACTAGCAAGTGACACCGCAGACACAAGCGAACGTGACGAGTACTTTATCAAAAAGCTTCTCCTTACCATTCCGCAAGAGGCAAAAATCGCATTTTGTTTTTTTTTTTTCTTGTGCGAGAGTCCGAGGGAGGCAGTGCGCGCCCGCCTGTTTGCCATTTCCGCTTCTTCTTTTTTTCTCTCGTGCGCTTAATTAGCATTGAGAAAATTTCAAAGTGGCCGTGGCATGTACGGGTCCCAAGTTAAAGTGAACTGAACAAATATGTATCCGACGTCGACGTTTTGATAACGATGTCATCTCATCCCGGGGGACCGATCCATCCCGGCCCTACCTCCCCCAGGATCCGGGATCCAGGACCCGAATCAATTACCGTATCCAGTAATTAGAATAAGGATGACGTACACGTATGGTAGTCTGCAGGCCCTGCAATACATTATCCTGAGTAAAGGATGAGATATACTACATCATTTAAAAAAAAAGAACAATGCCACGTCAACTGATTACATTTATAAATTACGCGCGGTATTTTTTCGAATTAATAAAGGAAATATATCAGTGATAAGCGATGCATTTTTATAAGATGCTGTACTTATAAATTTATAGCTATATTCATCAATATCATTATCGGGATGATGTAAAAAAAATAGTAAGTCTCCGGGGAGAGTGCTCCACTTTATCTATAGTGTTTTATGGAACGGTTGACAGCCAGATAAAATATTACGAGTGACTGATAGCGCGCCCTGTAGTTCTTTCAAGGGTGGACTTCTCCTGTCCGTCTTATTCAATACTTGCGTTTGCTCAATAGATGCGCTCCTGTTTTGTTACAGCAATCAGTGTACCCATTATTAATATGAATATGAAATACAATATTCCGAGCGGCCCAGACGTACCACATGAGCGTACCGCGCAACACCCCTTAAGAAACAGCACGGCTCGTCTGGCCAACTATGTCATATATTAAGATCAAACGAGCTTTTCTATTGAAATCTCCGCTTTTGATATGAACTCCATCGAAGCTTTGCCTCCGGTGCATGTATTCAAAAACCCGCGTTTAAGTATCCGTACGTCTCATTAACTATGGTCTAGAATTACTAAATGTGATTCCTTTATTTTTCACACACGCTTTGGTATTAATAATTCCATACGTTATCATATTTATCTGAAAATATTAATACTAATATTTATCTTGATCTCCAATTATTGCAATTATGACCATTCAAAAACTTCCCTATCATAATACATCAAATTCAATTATGTGTGTGAACCGAAACCACAAATATTATACCTAAGATCGCCTCAACTAGCTACCTATCCGCCAATTACAAAGTAATCTGCACGGTATTATCGGTAAATTATGTCTAACACATGGAGCTGTGATGTAAATGATATCGCGGCGGACTCATCACCATCCCCATTTTACATTCATTAGATTCTTAAGTGCATGACCTCTGGCGGAAAGTCGCCGAAGGGGCCGGCCTGTGCGACAATTAAACCGTTTAATTCAAATTTATATATGTACTTAGTGCATACTTGTAGGAATCTAATTAAACCGTATGTTATACTTAACAACTACTTTCATTCGGCCTCATCGGTGCAGCTATCTCGTTTATGAATCATAAATTCAGACGGCGCCATTAATTTTATTTGTCTTTCAATTTAGAAGACGACTGGATACATTAAATACGTATTCTGTATTAATTGCCGTTTTATTTCGTCTGGATTTTTTTTGTTCGATTATTAAAAGATTTTAATGATAAAATGTATTAATAAACTATTAAATTATAAAAAGATTTTAACTAGTAATAATAGTGTTAGGCTATCGACTACATTGTCCTTCCACTGTGTTATTTGTATGTATAAATTATCTTGTTACTTTAAAAGATCGCTCCCATCACTCATTCGCTCTATTAATTGTATCCCAATGTCGAATGGTACCTATCACTCATAAAATTACTGACCTGAACTACCTGCTGCACTCTCACGGAAATTTTAACTAATTATTTCAATATTAATTTTAATAATAATAAGATTACTTCCGATAACTCAAATACAATATATTAAAACAGTAAAGCCTTTTAACGAAGTGTAATGTGTTTCCTTTTGGCGTTTTGGTGCGGTCCATTGTGTCGTTGCGGTAGTAGGGCCATAAAACGGCGGATTGATTTCTTTAGTTTCTGTAGGGAGCGCGCGGTATATATTTTTATGCGAGAGAGTCGCCCCGTCGCCCGCTCACCCTCCCATTAAGCTCAACTTTTTTTTTTCTGACCACACACCGACCCCGCAAACTCCCATAACTCAGAAATTGTTGCCCAACTATTTGGAACGAATCCGCAAAAAAAAAAAATGCGGCCTTCTAATGTAAATAGTTTCCCGACGAAGCGCGTGTAATTATTAATTTAATCAAGAGGAGACGTGTTGATTGAGAAATCGTAATGATAAAGTTTGAAAGAGCCGATCTGCATCGGGGCACCCCGGTTTGGGGTTGTAATATAGTATTAGGGGGTTGCGGTGTGGAGGGTTTGTTAGTGGCCACAAGTAATTTAGGGGAAGAGAATCAGTCTTTATAAGTGCGAGGGCGGCGAGACATTCAATGCCCATGATTTTTGACATTTGATGCACATGGTTGGGCCGACACCCCCACGGTTCCATCGGACTTCCTCGGTACACCATAAAAAATCATGTAATCCCCCGTTATAACATATAATTACGTAATTTTAAAGTTTCGAAAGGGGGCGAAGCAGATTTTTATCGGGCGTGTGCGTTTGTGTGCGGTAGACATCAATTTGGAATTTTCTAAATCACCGCGGACTCGTAAAAGTGCTCGGTGTAAATATCAAGATTGCGGACGTAAAACTTCAATTCTAACTTTATTACTTATAAAATGCAGTTTGTGTATGCAAGCGAATAAATTACTTCTCGTCATCGGTTTGCTTATTTATGAACTTTACGATCCTTCTACGGAAATCGCCCAACCAAGAAATGATATGTTAATTGTTATAGCTTATTAACAACTAGATAAAAGTTACTTTTATATACAGGGTGTACCAGTACAGTCGCAACAAACGTTTAAAAGGGATACAGTATATCTAGAGGATAAGAAATCACGTAGCAATGACCAGAAACGTTTTATTCTGTGTGGATCATGCAATTCACCAATATTCCATCCTCTTACCATTCTCTTAATAGGCGAAATTAAGCTTCACAGCCGCAACAACCGCTTGTGCGCATGTACCGTCATCCACTGCTTTAGTTTGCGTAGCGACATCTATCGCGTACACTAAACATTTCTGTTTGTAACCGCTATATTCATACTTAAATATAAAATATTACTTAGATACGTTTTATAATCACAAATTTCTGCTTTGTTGCCTAAATAATAAACATTCAATTAACGAGTTGCTTGATTATTACGTCTAGTAATAGTGGCTAGCCATTAACCATGTGATGTGGTATGTATTTGTATGTGTAAATGAACATGCTACTTTAAAAAATAATGACTTAGCTGTAAGGTGAAAAAATGCACTTAGTTATTCTTATACATGAGGATAATTCTTGCCAGAAGCTTCTCCTATCAATTCGATACTTAATAAAAATATATAAGTCCTTTACGTTGTAGAAATTTCACATATTTTCGTGTTTTTTCTAATTATTAATTCGATACTTGTTCTGCTACTTTCTTGATGGAACCAAATTTTCATTTTGGGAGAAGTAATAATACACAAATGGAACATAACAAGTGTATTACTTCTCCCAATATGTTTCTCCTATCCATTAACTGTCCATGTCAACAATTTTGGAACTTTAATTATTTCTTCAACAAACTTTTTATCATCGATATTTTTAGTTTACAAGTGGAGATTCGCAAGCTTTTTAGTTCTATCAGTTCCAAAAGAATGCATTTGAATTATTGGCCGAACAGATAAGTCTTCTTATCTGAATTTATTTCTTAAATCAATTAACTTCTGATCTGAATCTATTTTTTCTTGGTTAAACCAAACACCATTTTACCATATAAAATAATTTGTAATCACTTTCTCCACAGTTTACTTTTATTTTCCTAAATGTACATTTCGTTTACGATGTAAACATTTTCAATACCTGTACAAGAGTACACATAAACCACGATAAACGTTTAATTTTTGGAAAAGCAATAACTCATACTGTTTTATGAGAATTTAAAATCTTCAATGGATAAAGAATCTTTCTACCTAAGTGAATTTCGAATTTGTTGTAAATAATTAGGGATAATTAATGCCAAGAATATCTTTTACAAGCTCTCAAGTTATTGCCTTTAAGCTAAGTCATGTGGGACAAATGGAATTTTTACTTGTTAATTACAAAGAGTGGCTTACAAGATGAAATTCTTATAATACTAGATTAGTTGAAAGTGTACTTATCCTTTTCTCATTCATAATCTTGGTCTGTAGAGAGAATTTTGATAATAGTTTCATACCAGTAGAACCAAAGACCCTGGTTATGATATTTTTGACCAGTATATCAGTTACAAAATATTGCATTTGGATTTACTACAGGTTTTATTATAGGCTAACCAGAGAAGCCGTATGCTGTATTAGCAAAGATTCTTCTAAATCTATGCCTTCCTTTTCTTGGTCTTCAGAAGAATTATTCTTTTACTAGATACAAACCATGACGATAAAGGTGTCGAAGTTCTTCTACTTAAGGAATTTTTAATTGTGAACCATTTGGGACAGTAAACGCCAACAATGCATTCCATAAATAGTTGTAAACATCTCTAAGTTGTTAATTTAAAACCGTTTTTTAAAGCCCTATGCGACAAATCCTCTTTTTTTCAGTTAACTACTGAGAATAGTCTACAGGATCTAATTCTAATTATTGCAAATTAGTTAGAAAAATACCTGTTCTTATGCATGATCTTAGTCTATAACGTAGATAACAGTGTCGTTCAGTAGAACTAAAGATTTTCTTATAAAACCCTTTGAGAATGATCGTGTGATCGAAACTAGTTAGGGAAGTGAAACAAATAAAACCAAGTGAAATTAATTAATTACATATTTACCCAATCGCTACAATATGTTTCACCAAGTGATAGATGAATCAAAAGTTCGTAGTTTAAAGATTTTGGATACCTAACCAGTGTATCAGTTTCAAAATATTACAAATTCCATTATATGCCGAAAAGATAATCTCCAGCTATAGCATTATCCTAATTTTTTAAATAAATTATCTCCTGAATCTCTGTTTTTTTTTTATTGGCCTTCTAATCAAACACATTTTTTTTAAAAGTTAACCACGATGAATGTTAGGTTGTTAACAAAACAATATGTCATACTGTCTTTATTTATTTAATTATCTTTGGTCTCCTCTCTTGAAAATTACATAAACAACAAATTAATTAGAAGAAAAACACGCATCAAATTTTGGGCGGAATTCACAATCACAAATTATTTTCTTCCACACAAATTTTTCCTATATTATGATGTTGTCAGCAGTTATCTCCTTAAGCATTCAGAATCTTTTATATATGCTTTTATTTTGCTCTTTCATACTTTTTTTCTGTTTATATAATATATTTTAGAAGCTTCAATTGATAACTATACCCAAGAGATTTGGAATTTTAAACCATCAGATATACTAAACGCCAACTATTCCATAAGCAGTTGCCTTTAAAGTCGTTTTTTAAAAGCCATATGTAAAAAATCTTATTTGTAGTTGTTAACTTCAAAGAGTGGATTACAGGGTCAAATTCTATTATCATCAGTTTAGTTGGAAGTATACCTCTCCTTATCCATAATCTTGGTTGTAAAGAAAAAAATGATAACAATGTTATCCAGTGGAACCAAAGGCTCTGGATAGGATATTTTTGACCAGTCTATCAGTTACAAAATATTGGATTTAGATTTACTGCATGTTTTATCAAAATCCGAACTATAGTATTTTTTCCATTTCCTAAATCACGTGCCTTCTGAATCTCTGCTTTTCTTTTACTTTGTCTTCAAACCAAGAGTCATTTAACTTAATGCGAACCATGATGAACGTTGAGCTATTGGTGAGAAAATCTTATCTAGTGAAATCAAAGGTTCTGGATAGGATATTTTTGACCAGTCTATCAGTTACAAAATACTGGATTTAGATTTACTGCAGGTTTTATCAAAATCCGAACTATAGCATTTTTTCCATTTCCTATATCACGTATCTTCTAAATCTCTGCTTTTCTTTTACTTCAACTTCAAATCAAGAAGCGAACCACGATGAACGCTGAGCTGTTGGTGAAACACTATCCCAAGCTGTTTTCTCCAATTTTCGAAGCTATAATTGGTAAAGCATGTGGCGAACTCCTTCTAACTAAGGGTTTTGAGATTGTAAACCATCAGGGATTTTAAACGCTTTAAACCATGTGTTCCACAAGCAGATGCAAACGTCTTCAAGTTATTGCATCAAAGGGCATTTTTAAAAGCTAAATGCAAAAATACCATTGGCTGTTGTTAACTACAAAGTGGCTTATAGGTTCAAATATAATTGATACTTGTTCTGCTACTCTCTTGATGGAACCAAATTTTCAAATTAGGAGAAGTAAAACTCTTGTTATGTTCCATTTCTTTATTTTCCGGACCGAAACACGTGTTAGTTATCTGAAAATAAAGAAATGGAACATAAGAGTTTTACTTCTCCTAATTATAGGTTCAAATTCTAAAATGTATTAAATGTGTTATAATGTACGATCCAGCTGTAAGAGAATATGGGGTTGAGTGGAAGATCATTGAAAATCAGTGAACTTCACCCGGGATTCCTTAATCCTGAATCTTGAATTCTGAATTTTTCGTATATCCAATTTTTGTTATGTATGTATATTTTGTTTTAGAGTTATCAGGAGAAACAGAGTTTCTTTAAAAAATAGGAATAAATAATACCAGACTAGTCCAAAGAGTGCCTGTCCTTATCTATAATCTTGGAATTGAAGAATTCATTTGAAGTTCTTTTGCTATACAAAGATTGATAACACCTTGTTTCAAGTAATCAAGTTACAGATATCTGAAGAGTTAAAACTTTTAAGTAAGACTCCATTTTCCTGTTTTTAGATGCGCTACGCTGATGAGATCCAAAACCAGTCCATGGCTGTTGTTAGCAGGGATACATCAAATCACCAAATACAGCACTGAAAATAGAAACTATACCACGTAGACAGATACTATAGCTATTATTTTGAAATTTTTCAACGTTACCTTTAGTTGGTTCTTCATTTTTTGTCAGTGAATAGAAAAGCATTTGGTTGTAATGTTAACCTTCCCTTCTCTTTTTTTCTCCTTATAATCTTCTTAGAATATCTTTTTGCCTTTTTTAATTTTCAATTTGACTTTTATTCCCTGATGATTTCGTTAATTCAATAAAATGCTGTCCAACAAATCCAACCGTTTATTTTTGACTATTAATAACATCCTTAGAACAAGAGTAGGACAGGTGTACTTAGTACTACAGTTAGAAACATCTATAAATTATAAACATAGCTTACTCTTAACTTCACAAGCGGAAGCTTCCTTCTTTTACTAAGTGATATGTTTTGGCCTTTCAGTTCTTTTCATTTGTCATTACAAAGGAACTTTGGAATAAATATTCTTTTATTTTTTTCATTTGCAAGTGATTTATACCAGTTTTTGAATCATTTTCAGGACTGTGACTTAAAGGTAGTTTTTAATATAAAGAGCAGAAACCAACCAGATGAACTTACTATTCAGATTTGCTTCAACGCAATCTTTGTTTCATTATTCCCAACAAGTGTTATATATTTTTTTAGAAACACCAGTAATAATCTTAACATCAATTGGTTCTTCATCTTCTTTATTTGGTTGTAATATTAAATCTTCTATCCTTTTTGCTTATATTCAAAATTTCTATATAAATTGTCTTTTTCTTCTTTAATTTGGTTTTTGTGCTTGAGTATTTAGTAATTCACTTCGGGACTATCCAACAAACTCAACTTTTTATAGATGTTCTTTAACAGAGATCTTCGTATCCTTGGAGCAAAAGTAGGATATGTCCACTCAATGTTACAGTCAGTGCCATCAGTGCATCTTCAAGTTCAGAACACTAGTTTAACTCATACTTACACTTGATGATGTCAAAAACCTTATTCAACTTCATAGCGAAAACCTCTTTCTTTTGTCATGTGATACGTTTTGGATTTTTTTCAATTGTTTTCTATCTTTTTATAACAGAACTTTAGAATAAATATTTTTAATATTTCCATTCCCAAGCGATATGTTTTGGTTTTATCCCAGTTTTCTTTTATCTTTACTGTGACTGAAATTGCCATTACAAAACAGCTTTTGGATGAATATTGTTTGAAGAATGGCTGCTAGTTAATTTCTTACTCTTGTTTATAGAAGTTTAAATGAAGTAGTAAACATTTATACACCTTAGTTTATGTACACTAAAAGTTATCAAAATTGATACGCCCTAGTTTATGATACACTCTTATCTCCACAAAATATATCTGTTAGATAAAAATAATAATTCCCTTGTATACAAGGTACTATCATCTCCGTATCAACTGCATCTTCTTGGTAAACATTTTGGCTTTATTTGGGCGTCAACACTTGCTGGAATATAAAGCTAAGAGAAGTGCTTGGAGATCATACTGACTAACCAATGTGCTGATGATGTCAAGGTCAGTCAAGGTCACAGTGAATGGCAAATAAATCATTAGTTTAGTTTAAAACTTTCCTAATACTAATTATTCAAAATAAAATAAAATAAAACGAATAACTTTGTTTTTATCACTTTTTTAATAACACTTGTTACTATAGTTTCGACAACTTCAGCTTGTCATTATTTTTGATTTATTTTATTTTATTTTGAATTATAAAATGTATCACGAAGTAAAAACCTCCACAATTGCTTATTTAATACTAATTAGTTTGTTGAATAATATGTATCCTTAACAAGGTAGTTTACTAATATAAAGAGCACAAAACAACCTGACGAACTTTCGATTCGGCTTTGCTTCATGATTCTTGACTCCTTGTTCCCAACTTTAACATCAATTGCTTCTTCATCTTCGTCAGTAAACGAACTTCGTTTGGTTGTAATAAATTCTTTCTTCTTTTTCGCTTATATTCAGAATGTTTCTATAAATAAACTTTTTGTATTTTTTGCTGTTTTAATTTACTTTGACTACTCAGGAGGATTCACCAATTCAATTAGATCATAATCAACAAATCCTAATCTTTACATCATTAGAATAAAGTTAGGAACACTGCACTTAATATTACAGTCAGTACCGTTATCATCATCTTCAAATTCTGAACATAACTTAAACTGACACTTACACTTGTGGATTTCAAAAAGCTTGTTCAACTTCATGATTGTCAAGTATATGTTTTGGCTTTTGCACATTTTTTTGTTCTTTTCCAGGATTGTGTCTTAACATTCTCACTACAAAACAACTTTTGGAAAAAAAATACATTTTTCTATTACCAAGTGATGGCTTTATTCCAGGTTTTTCCATCTTTTTGATGACTGTGATTTAAAATTAAATCATTACAAAAGAACTTTAGGGTAAATATATTTCATTTTTCTATTGTCAAATGATGTTTTGGCTTAATCCCAGTTTTCTTTTACTTTTTTTTAGGATTTTGAATTATAATTATCATTACAAAACAACTTTTGGATAAACGTTTTTTCATTACAAAAGTGATGTGTTTTGGCTTTTTTTCAGACTTGTTTCAACTTTTTCAGGTCCATAACATAAAATTATCTTTACAAAACAACTTTTGGAAAAATATTTTCCATATTTTGATTTGTTTCTCAATTTTCACTTAATGAAACATTAATAATAGGTTGATAAAAAAATTCACTTGGTTTGTTTCACTCAATTTTTTATTTTCGGCAATGATATTTTGCATTTTTCTACTATCAAGTGACATGTTTTGGCATTTTTAGATTTATTCTATCACTTAATATTACAACCAGCACCGTTAGAACATCTTCAAATTCTGAACATATCTTAAGCTCAAACTTACACTTGAGTATGTCAAAAAGCTTGTTGAATTTCAAAGTTGTCAAGTGATTTATTTTGGCATTCGCACGATTTTTTAAAATCTTTTTCAAGATTGTGTCTAAATATTCTTACTACAAAAAAAACTTTTGAATAAATATTTTTCATTTTTCAATTTCCAAATGATGTTTTAGCTATATTCCTGTTTTGTTTTCCTGTTTTTATTTAATTTTTCCTTTGCCAAAAGATATGTTTTGACTTTATCCCAGCGTATTTATAATTTTTGAATGATTAAAGTTCCAATGAAGGAATCAAAAAATTCATTCGCTAAAAATAATAATTCTCATGTATAAAAAATGGTAGCCTGTATCTCTGTGATAAAATTTTTGTCTTTATTTTGATTAGGAGCAAAGTTCTTGGATATTATGTTGGCTAATCAATCTATTGACGATGACAAATTCAGTGTCAAAAATTATTGTCAAAAGGATAATTAGTTAACAATTTTATGAATTAGTTTGGTAAATGTTTTCCATAATCTACTAAATGAAAATAATCTTGATTATGATTAATAACTCTTGGATGAAGATGGTGGATGAAATACTCGAAACTAATTTGTAGAAAAAAAAACATTTGCCAAACAATAGGTCATTAATATATGTCCAATGACATTAATTATAATATTAATAATATTCATGTTATAATATACTAGAAATGTAAATGTAATTCACTATTTAAATCAGAAACATTTTTTTAAAGATTAGATAATGAATACATATGTGATTTATTTTGAATTGAATAAAAATCTTTAGAATAAGTTAATGAAGGGAGGGAAACGCGGAGGGTCCGGAACATATTCAAAGGTGCATAATATCGGATTTGAAAGCAACAAACTGCGCCGCCCCCTCAGTTTTATAGTGTATAGAATATAAAATAATGACATCTTTGTGACCACATTACTATGAAATATTCCCCAAAAACAGAAAAATACATTTACTCTAACTATATTCGTTTCGAGTCATTTACTTTATGAAATAGCTCTCAAAAATGAGATTCCGCCGCGCGCATATTCTTTTTATACTAGGAATGTGACTACTTAAAAAAAGCATCCATGTGTCTCCCGAATGGAACAAGGAACGGAATGGAATGGAAATATAAATATACCGCCTCTCCCGTCTTTATCTAGGGACACTTGAATATCGCACTTATATCTCATGTGTAAAACCGTCAATCGTGCTCATCGGTTCAGAGAAATTGTCTCTGATGTAAAACCAATACGGCAAGGCGTTTTTGGTCGGAATAAAAACATACGCATGGCGGTGGGGTTCGAGTGCGTGTACACGAGCGCGCACACACACCCCCCCCGACGCCGCCGCCACCCCCCGACAACCGCCCGTTTATATATTTATAAATATATAATCTGCCCGGATCCTATCAGATGTGAAAATGGAATATGCCAAATGTTTGTGTGGCGAAAACTCCGCGGATATTACTTGCGGATTCCATTTCCATACGATTAAACTCACAATTATTAGTCAAGGTTATGACACTTTTTTTCTAATTTTATATTTAAAATATTCTAATATATTCTCAATATATGAATTTATTTTTGAACAATTATTTATACTAAGAATAGATATTAATACTAATTAATCTACTGGACTGAAAGACCACCGGGTCGATAGCCAAGGGAAAAACAAGAAGAGAAAAAGCATAGTAATTGTTGTATTATCAGATGTAAAATTATTTTACAATAACGATGTTTATCTCTCTGAATCTATTAGGTAAATTTGCTTTTGTTTTATTTATTTATTCATTACGAATAAATGTATGTACTTAATGTACTTGAAGTACATGAAGTACATGAGAGATGCTCCTATATATTATAGCAGTATTTCTATGTTCTTATTTCTAATTAAGATTTTGTAATCAATTGGTGATTTTATAAATAAATTATAGAATAATTGTTGTTATCTAAATGGTGGAGGCGCTGGGTAGTCGTGAGCACGGGCCGACGATTTTTTGCCAGCGTGTAGGTATTAAAGGAGATTTACAGATAAATAGATGACGCGGGAAAATCCACTGTTGCGTGCTGGAGTGCAACTGCTGTGAATATATTATTGGATTATTCCGTTAAGGAGATGAAGGCGCATTATTTTCCGTCTTTAATCTGGCCACGTTTACAAAAATAGAACGCGCAGAGTTACAGAGCTGAAGGGGGGCGCCCGGCCATAATTTGATATAAACTGTAAACATTTCGGAGAACACGGGTTTCGGTGCGGCAATGAATCTTTCAATTATCTCGTTTTAAAAATAAATCAGCGCTCGCACCGTATTCAACGAAGTGAAGACATGAGAATATTTTTTTTTTGATCTATAGATGTGGCGATTACGGACGGAGGGTGTTATTAAAAAATAATGATTTATTAGTTTCTATTACTATTACTATTTATTACGTAATACACCGGTATATTCACAAATACATTTTTGTTGAAGCAATTTTAGGAGAATATATTTGAATATTCGAAGATTGTTTACCGTTAACAAAAATACTGCTTCTCAATATTTTGATGTAATGATGTGAACAGCTACACAACATTTCTTCTAAACTTGTCACGATGGTGTTAGGCAAAATTATCTATTATATTATTTATTTTGAAGGCATCTACTTCGTTATACTTGCTGAATATTAATTACACCTCTTTTTGATGCGATTCCTAAATGAAATAATAGTTTTGCTGGCTTCTTTTAAGACCTTTGTAAGGATACCAATGTTATATTAGCCATATTCAATTATGCCATCTATCGGAAATTTTAGAAGACAAACTTAATGATGATATAAATATCTTCTTCAAGGACAATAGAATCAAAATACTAACTCGAACAATTTTTTACCGTTTAGAAAAAAATAACTTTCTAATGTTCTAAGGTTAACTGAACACAAATTCGAGGCGCTTTCAATCATAATTTTCTTGCAAAATTCAAGTCAAAACGCGTGTCAGTTTTTATACTTTCAGGCATTTATTTTTCTTATTAATCTTTCGATAAGAGTTTAAATTTTGCATGTTTTTTAAGTTAATACAATGTATTTTAATAACAGAACTAGAGAAATACTATAAAACCATTGTTAAAGATTAACTTTCTTCGCATAAAACACTCGGTATATTTTATTGGTTTAAAAATTCATCCTTAGCACTTCTATTTCCATTGTTTTTTCATCCCAATCTGACAGAAATTTCAGAAGAACAGAACAAGTGTTTCCATTGGACATGTCGGTGGATTATTAATGGTCATAAGAAGGTAACTAAGAAAGATTATAGAAGGAAGAAATATTGACAACATTAATGCTTCGTTCAGATAGAATCAACTGAATTATATATAATTGGTATTTGCCATTTAAGTAAAGATCTGTTTGGGCTATCGACCATCTTTCTGCCATGTCTTGTCTCTAATTTATGTAAAACATAGATAAATTTGCTGTCTAGCTTAACCGTCCGGATGATTCGAGCTGATGAATTGATGCAAAGTGATTGGAGGATGTTTATGTTTAGGGGGGGATTTTGGGGTTTCGGGGAGTACAAAATTTGTTGAGAAGAGTTACTTTGAAGGGATTTGTGGCAACTTTAACACTTAGGCTGTTTACACGTTTAGGTATTGGAGTGACTTGCGTGGCTTCGTAAAGGAGAACATTGGAATAATTGTGAAGAGGGTTAATGGGATGTCTTAGTTTGGTAAGGGTGCATAGAGCCGATAAAATTCGTAATTATTGAGGCTTTCACTTTGTTATCCTGAATTATTGTCTCTTCGTCAACAACAGCTGCAGACCGGTTTCTAGACATTCATCTTATCAGGGAAGCTCAGTTGAAGATAGGAAAACTTTTTCTAGTAAGAGGAGTGAAAATCCATCATGGATACTCTTATAGTAAGGTAGTGACATACTCCTACGGACTACAATCACTCCTCCGAGATTGCTTTTGTGACTAGTTAGAGATCATAGTTATTTTCTAGTCAAAATTATCGTTAAGAAATAGAGAAATGAATCTTTAATATTTTATAGGACTTCGGAAAAGCATAGAAAGACTATTAGGGTGACACCTATTGACTGGACATTGTACTGATTTCCCTAATTAAGTGTGTATACCACCGACTGTCGTTGATAGAAATATTTCAATGTGTTTACATTATTATTAGTTATTGTCAATATCCAAAGTTCCCTAATTGTCGATGATTTTTTTAATACGACAAAACATCATCTTAATGGTGATAAGAAACATAAATAGATTTTGTTTAAATTCACAATCTATTGATTGTCCGTGATTATAATTTCGTCCATTTTAAAACTAAAAGTTTTAGTTCTAAAATAGTGACATAGATTAGGTTTCTTACTTTTTTAAAATAAAGATTTTCAAAGTTTCAAATTTTCTTAAGTTTCATTTTTTATTTCAAAAAATTAATCAAATTAATGATGTTTTTATTTTGACTTCTGATTTAAACCCACTAGACACTGCAAGGTTTCCCAAGAAATTTCAAAGTGAAAATAGGTTTTTTTTATTAGTTTTTAGTTACACTGTAATCTTTTATTCTTGAATTTTGGAGGCGTTTACTTCGTGGTACATTTTCGATTATTAAATAAAGAAAACACTTAACTTTTTTCAACCACTTATATTTTTATTTCTCGTGACTAGTTTCAATTAGAAGGTAATCATTATCAAACTGTGATAATGATTACCTTGTAATTGAAACTATAATTAAGTGTTTTCTTTATTTGTAATCTTTTAATTGTTCAATTATTAAATTTACAAATTAATCCCTGAACCTATTTAAACTACTAAGTCGACATAATGTATAACTGTTAAAAAAAAAATTAGCAATTTTTAGGTTACTTTAGGTTAGACAATGACTATTAGGCGAAACTATAGTCACAATAAGTAAAGAATTGTTAAACACTTTGTTTATTTAACTGATTTTGTATACTTTCTCAACTAGTCTTGCTTGTTACAGCAATATTGTATTGTATTGTAGAGTGATTATAAAAGAAAACCGGCAGATTTTATATACTCAGATAATAAGTGCTTTTAGTATTAATGAAGACTAAATCTCTTCGTTGTCATTTACGATGGGTTTTCACAAAATTAGCCAAACAAACCTATTTAACATTTGTTTAAAAAATTATTCAAAAGAAACTATAGTCAGTTATAATTCTACAAATGTAATGGTTAAGTTAAATTAACCTCTTTTTCACCAATCATGTGAGGTTATATTCTTGCTCATAAATTAATTATTACTTTGATTAGTTTAGAATTAAGATACAATAACTTCGTTTTCCGCATATTTTGTAAATTATAAATTGACTATTGTTTCGACTCTAAGCTGAACATGATCAAACTAGAAGAATAAGATATTTACAAGGTATAATTTACAAAATTTAGTTATAAAACAAAGGTTAATTCCAAATTGTACAAGATTAATTTGAGAAAATAATTTTTTTCTAATTTGTACAATAAAAGCAAAGATATTCAAATATTTAAAAAATACCAAAACTAGTATCTTCAGTTTTTTGTATCCTAGAATATATGGAAAATAACGAGTGTTTTAATTCAAATATATTAGTGTTTGCATCTTTGAGAATATTATTAGTTGCTTCAGGGAGACCATTAAGAGTATTTAGAGTCTTCTTCTAATTCAACAAAAAAATCAGCTGTAGATTTTTCTAATATTGACAAACAAAAATATAATGTATTAAAATCCTTTAGTTCGTTGTAGAAAATTAAATAATAAATTTAAAAATACGAAAACATTTCGTGAATCTACAACAATGAGTCTTACTAAGACTACAAAACAAATTAATTTGAAACAAC